>PVJO010008341.1:0-75879 GCA_004026905.1 Hystrix cristata | reverse complement strand
AACCCAGACTTAAATCAGTGACGCATACACTGGGTACTACAGTAACTTTATGTAGTTGTGACTTACTGCTTCATTTATGTGGTTGTTTACATTGCTCACTGTTATAAGCAAAAGGCACAATGTATTGTGGTCTGTAAGCTTGTGTGATGGTCTGTAAACTTGTGTAATTTTTCATAAATTTTAATTAAAATCTAAAAAAGAAAAGAAATGAGCTGGGGTGAGATGAGCTGCTGCCTCAGAGCGAGGCAGTGCAATCTATGACTCTGGGTCATAGGAAGAGAGTGTCTGAGAGAAGACCCAGAATGCAAAGCATTCTGTTCCAACCCCGACCACTGCAGCAGAGTACTTGAGGAGACAGCCACGGGAATAATTTGCAGGAGCTACCCTGGGCATTTTTACAAGGAAAGAAAAGTCATATTTCACACATCTGCAGAAAACTTCAGCTGTAGTCAAAGTTTTTTAGAGCTCTGTACAAGTACAGTAATTGATGGGCAGTCTCTCCAGGAATTAATCTACAACAAATAAATACCAAAGCAGAAGCTTCTTAGTACTCAGTATTTGAGGTATGATCAAAAAATACAATGAATGTTTAGAACTGTTTTTTAATTTATTATAGTAAAAGACACATTACCATTAATCCCCCTCAGAATCTTCCCCCTCTGTTATGGTTTGTGTCCAGATGTCCCCCCAAAGCCTCATGTGGTAAGAGTAGCTGGATCTAGAGTGTGTAATTACTAAATTAGTCCACTGATGGGTCTGGCATGGTTCTGCTGCGATCAAGGATGTGACGCTAGGATTAAGGGTATTAGGATTAAGGGTAGGAGTACTGCCCACCCTAAAACCAGGCAGCCTGGATAGGATATAAAATACAGGAAGAAGCTGGTCAGCCCTCCTTGCTTGCATTCCTTGCTTACCTGGCTGCCTTCTGCCTGTCTGCCTGCCACCCTGCCTCGAACCCAGCTGACTGTGGACTGAAACCTCTACAAACTGTGAGCCAAATAAACCTTTCTTCCCCTAACTTTGGGTGTCAGGTATTTTGTCCCAGCAATGACAGAAAAGTAACTAAGACACCCTCACTTCAAACACATTTCTTATCTCCTCATTCTTGTCACTTTCTGAAGCAGTTCTAGAGTCCTCTTCAGTGTCTTTGACTGTCTTTAGTTATGCTGTCCTGGCTACCTCAATGTCCCAAATCGATTCAAAATTTTGCCTTTCACAGTCATTTTAACTTTGGGGATGAGCCAGAAGTCACATGGTAGCAGATCTGGCGAATGAGAACATACCAGAATGTTTTTTTGATCCTGCCTTTCTTTTGTATGAAACTTGGCAGTCATAGTCACCAAATTTTTTACCACACCTTGTAGAGACACTCATCGCTTCTCCTGAATGAGGGGCCAATAGTAAACCCATAGCTATATTAGTTATGCATATATTTGTGCCTAATTTATCTTGCTAGAAAGTTGTATATAGTTAATTCCATGTTCCAGTAATTCTATGAATTCAATTCTCATTTATTCATTTTTGCTGCCTTCATAAAATCCCAGGCTAATAAAATTGTTTTTGGCAATTTTTAAAAAGAGGTCCAAACCAGATGGATCCAAATGTCATTTGTGAAAAGAATTTTTTAGTTCCAAAAAAAATTTTAGCTTACTGCAACATAGATAAATAGTAACTGTAACCTCAATTACTGTTAAACCTAATCTTTCCTATTTGATAACCCAGGCTGTGGTAATACCATTTAATGCTCTGTCCTGCCTGTGAGGATCAGCACTACCTTTGTTAACGCTTAAGTGAAGAATCAATAGTAAGAGATTCATTATTATAATATGGGCTGACATTCACTAATTTCATTGAGAGCTTGTTCTGCTAGGCATTTTGCAAGCATTTCATTTAATCATCATAACTCAACACCCTATGACTTCAGTGTAGTCATGATCATTTCAGTTGAGAACACTCAGACCTGGAAACGCTGTCTGCCCAGGGTCTCTTAGCTGGTGTGTGAAAAAAATGAGAATTTGGATTGCAGCACCCTCCTGCTTAACGTGACTTCCAAAAGTGCGATGAAGTCTGAGTCATGCTACATGAGCATATGCAAAAGTCACTGCTGAGTGTGCCTTCTTATTGCTCATGCCCTGGTATTTCAGGAACAGAGACTGTTTTATAACTGGTGCTTTGACTTCACCTCCTGTTTCTGAGAAAGGAAACACGCGGTTCAACTGATAATTTTGCACATTTACAACCCAGCGGTAAAAGGTCAAGACCAAAAATCAGAACATTTTAGGAACTATTAATCATCGGTGTCATATCTAGGATTACATCCAATAAACTCCAAGCAATAGCCCTTCACGTTGAAGTCGTCACAGTGAGACCAATAAAGTTCATACATGGTGAAAGTGTCTGAACCTTTTGGGCCTTTTATTGACTTTTAAACTGGCTGTAAATTTTTTATGAAAATGTTATAGAGTATTTTTAATGTCTGGATGTTAACGCTACAGTAGTATCAGATCATGCATAATTACTATATAGAGATGACAGAAAAGTATTTATGAGTTTCAGAAACAGTGAATTCTAAGATATATTCTCCTTTCTGAACATAGAAGAACTAACAAATAGGTTATTGGTCTAATCTTTTAAAGAAAATAAAAGCTAATGATCATGTTTATAATCATTGACAAAAGAAACATGAAAACTTAAAGAACATTTTTTAGGGTACGGTCTTGGGCCAGATTTATGAATTTTCCCCATATCCTTTAAATTATTACAGGCCAAGTGGAATTATGGGATTAAATTTCAAAATTCTTATGGTAGTTATATGACCGATTTTATAAAGAAAATCTGATTCAAATTTCAGCTTCAGGACTCAGCATGCCAACACATGTGGTATTTTTGGAAAGCTGATGCGGCCCAGATTGTCTTTCATTAAGAAATACAACAGGGTACAGAAAGTCCCGGTTTCCATATTACATGTCATAATGCTCCCTAGAAACTTGGGCTTAGAAGCAAAATAGAGCACGTGTTTTCTTCTGTCCCTTCATGTGCCACATTCACTTCACATACTGCATATTTAGAAACAGTGATCCTGCAGCAGAATGGCTGCCTCTTCAGCCGTCTGGGGCTTTGGAAATTACTTTCTGCTATATTTTATTTGAGTTTTAGCAGAAATCTGATGGGGTGGTCTTTGACTCAGAAGTTCTTTTAACTACATATTGCATCAATCTAGGGATGAAGAAAGATATTTTTATTATATTAACAATGGTAGGTTATCAATAAAGTTTGAGCTTCAAGATAAAGGACCCCACCACTGTGCATTTTGAAGGACAGCTCCAAATATCTACTCAAGAAGGTGCCCTGCAATGCCAGGAGTGGCGGCTCACGCCTGCAGCCACAACACTCAGGAGGCTGAGGCAGGAGGATCACTGAGAGTTTGAGGCCAGCCTGGACTACATAGTGATTTCACGGCTAGCCTGGACTACATAGTGAGACTCTGTCTCAAAAAAAACATGAAACAAAATACAAGCGACAACAGCAAAAAAGGTGCTCTGTAGTAGATAAAACCTGGACACAGGACACAGACATCAGTGCCAGTGGGAATATGTGCAAACCATTTGTGGGCCCAGTTTCTGCACTTGTAACTCCTACTTTCTTGTCTCAGCTAACAGAGAAAATATCTGATAGTAAGCTGCAGCTGGCATTGGGGATTTAGCTTAAGTGGTAGAGCACTTGCCTAGCAAGCACAAGGCCCTGAGTTCAACCCCCAGCAAGCCTCCACCAATAAAAAGAAAAAAAAAAGCCCCAGCACAAAGCCTGATATAACATAACTAATTCATATCATTAGTCACTACATTTCCCCATTCTCTAATTACTACACATTCTTGAAGAGTAATAATAAAGAACCAACACCAGATAACAGTTCCTCTACACTTAGTAAGTCCAGGTGACATAATTTCAGAATTTGCGCAGAGTTCAATTTTAATTTTTCTGATTCTTGGTGAATCAGATATAGTCAATGTAATGAGAACACATACACTGTAGAAAGTCCTTTCATATTTCCTACTTTAACTTACACTGCAACTCAAGGATATTGTTATTACCCTGTTGTAGATTAGAAAAACACCACTTTCTAAACTGTAATGGCATCTCAAAAGTTATGGACCTTGAACTTGAGCATGCGGGCTCTAAATTTTGCACAGGTTTCATGACATCATGGGGCCGTTTCAGGGAAACAAATGTTCTTCTCCTATAGTGGCATGTTCACAAGTGGCTGGCCACTACCAGAAACAACGTTAAGCTATTAAAAACTTCTTGAAAAAAATTAAAAACTTCTTGAGCTAACTCAAGACATTAAATTGGTCTGTGAACCTCATATGAATGGAATATATACTGTTGAGAGACTATTCTTTCTAAGGTCTTTCATTTAATTAATGTTTATTATAATTTGAGGTGAAGTGAACTTGGTTTGAAATGATGTTAGCTTTATTTTTCTTGGGTTCCTTTATTATTTTGGTATTTTTTTAACAAAACATTTGCCAAAAACTAATAGTTTCGTTGCTTGTTTGCTAGAATATTGCAATTTTAGAAAGTTAATGAACTGACACTGAAATTTGGGGAGTGTACTTATTGTATTTAAAGAAAAGGAAGGTAATATTAAGAACTATAAAATGTTTAGTATTCAACTTCTTAGGCATTTTATAGAGTGAGTACTTCTATTCATATGTTATTTCTGTTTTAAAGAACAATGAGAACATGTTAGACAAAACAATGCATAGTAGAAAATAAGATGAAGAATGTAGAAGCAGCATATGAAGATTTTATGGTTTCAGATAAAGTTATGTAGCCTTATTCCATAGCTCAGTGTTAAGAACTATAAAAGGTTTGGGACTTTATCATCGCTGCAAGCTATAAAGCTAAACTGTTACTGCTTTGTGATGCTGGTAGAAGCCACAAGTCTCCTGGATCGGAGATAAAGGACTTTACAATGCACAGCAAAAGCAGTGGCTGAGTGTCAACATGCTGCCTATGCAAGTTTCCCATGCCCTCCTCCCACCCAATAGGTGGACACAAGGGACCAGTGATGTAGCACTGTGCGCACGTGCCAGGTTAGAAGAGGACAGAGACCTTGGGGGATTCCTACAAGCCTCTGCTTTCAGTCTGGGAAGAGGTGTTACCAATGCTGCAGGTTGGCATACCAGCAGCACCACCTGTGAAATGGCCCAGATTAAATGTGGTCTCAGAGTCTTGTGTTCTTGTTATCCCCAAAACTATCTGTGGGAAAGCTCAGGACCACAGCCGAATACCTTTCCCAAGAGCGTGAAGCTCTCGGTATTTTTTCATGACAAGAGACACGCTGCCCTACAAGACAAGATCTATGGCCATGGGGCAGTGTTTCGCATGACAGTGACTCAGGAGGAGCAAGGGAGCATGCTCTTTGACCTCCAGGTGACTTTGATACAATGGCCTCTCTGATCTGGGCATCCAGAGAAACAAGAAGTTTGGGGAAGGTAGAAAGCATCATGATCATATTTTTATTTCAGAAAATCACTCAGGAATGGTGAGGAGAACTAACCAGGGTAGACAAGACAGAGCCCTGGTGCTATGACACTTGGGCAAGTGACACAGGAGATGAGGCTTGATGTGAGTCTGGACGCAGAAGAGAGATCCGGAGAGGAGAGCAGCGTGCTGGAGGAGAAGACAACGGGTGAGGCGAGGCTGGGTGGGGCTGATGCACTGGGGAGGAAATGAACAGGCAGGATTTGGGAGGAAAATAAGTTTTGGGATGAGAAGCTACCCGAGTCAGTTTTTGAAAAGTTACATTTGAGAGATTTATTAATTTCAGTGGTGTATAGATTAAATATAAACAGGCTGAATACACACCCTGATGTAGAAAAAGTATTTAAGCAGTCCATAGATGATTTGGAGTCAAATAATGATTCCTGATAACATAAAATTAGCCAGGATTATTTACTCCCAGGAGATCTCTATCACACACACACACACACACACACACACACACACCCCACCACCACCACACCACCACCACCACCACCAACAACAACAACAACACTTAACAAACTACATTGAATACTGGAGTCTCTAGACACTTTTTTTTTGGGGTGCTGGGGATCAAACTCAGGGCCTTGTGCTTGCTAAGCAAGCACTCTAACCACTAAGCTAAACCCTCAACCCCGCTAGACATTTTAATTCATGGTGTACATTCTTAGTAAAATAATCACAAAATATCAATATTATAAAGAGCAAATGTATATTTTAAATATTCAAAAATTCAATTTAAATATTCAGAAAGCTCGAAATATATTAAAATGTATGGTCTATGTTCTCTAAAATCTTTATTGAATGGATGCAATGAATAAATAATCCAAATTTCATTTAAACCAATATAGTAGTTTCAAATCCTTCTCATTATAAACCAATTAGAAGAAACTAATTAGAAGAAAAGGGGAGGATACTTTTAATTTTTTCCTCTCATTTCTCTATCCCAAATTTTAACAATCAGTTGCCTCTCAGCAGTGAAGGGAAAAACAAGATCTAGATTCCTAGTTGATGATAAATGAGAAATAAAACATTCTTGGTCAACATTGTAACTAAAGGATGTCCACATCATTTCACAAAACACATACCAGATTGCTAAGTCTTTATCTATCCACTTCACCTGAATTTAGCCCTATATATAAACATTATGGGGTTGAAAGGTTAGTAAGGGGCCAAGTGGAGCTGCATAAGACCAGGTAACTGATACTTTAGTAAATCGGTAAAAACGAAAAGCAACCTTGGGTTCTGGGACTTTATCGCCACCACATCTTACCTGGTTGCAGGTATTGATGTCGATGCCCCCTTTCAGATATTCCACGACTTTGTCCAGGTTGCCTGCTCTGGCAGCACGGAGAAAGCTGGCATTGCTGTCAGACTATGAGAAAAAGAAAAGGCCATGGGTGAATTACTGATAAAATAAAAACAAGTCAAACACAGAAGGACAAGAATATTCACACTGCAAGTCAGAAAAGCTTTAGTTAGAAAAATTCTCCATACTGACTTTAAAACATTGACTGTTATTCACAGAATAAAGGTGGCAACCCCACAATACTCCTAGAGTTCAGGATATTAATGTCAATAGGAAATATGTTCTGCTATATTAAAGAGTGTAAAGGAACCATCAAAATTAAAATAATTGTTACAGCATTATTCCAACTTCTCAGCCACATTCAAAGATGAATTTACACAACCCCAAATACCACTGTTACCTATTTCGTTAGCACTAGGATTTTAGTGACTTTACACTGAGCCTGATGTCGAGACAAAAAGGAACAAGAAAATTAAAAGAAATTAAAGCTACTAGGCTTCTTTGTTTACTGTTGGTTTGAAGATTCATCTATAGGAGGACGCGGAGTATGGGTCACTTAGCCGTGTGTCCTCACGATCAGAGTAAGAGCCAGCTCTGAGGGTGTTCTGAAGAAAGAGGACAGCACTGGCTGGCAGGTGTGGACGGGGCTGAAGCAACTTCTGTGGTGCCAGTGATTGTGCGAAAACGTGATTAAATGTAAACCATCTGACATGACACAGACCAAAATCTCTTGATAAAGACAATCGCTGCCAAGGGACACTGGCGTTTGGGGGGTTTTGGTTTGTTTGTTTTTAAGTCTCTCATCATCCCATACTCTCCAAAGACAAATCTGATCCTGGGGAACCAGCTGAACTCTCTGCAGGAAAAGTCCTGAGAGCAGCCGTTTCAGCTGAAATCACTCTGCCTCTCTGCTTGGTTAAAAAAAAAGTCTGATTTTTAAACCTTAATTTAAGAGTAATGATAAAAATCTGTTAGGGTCCAAGATACTTGCATAACACTTACAATTTTTCTTGTGACATAAAATCTGACTAAACGGACAATGGTAGTGTGAATAGGGACATCACTGGTGTATTCAGAAGTGAGACCCCGGTTTGAGGACTCTTAATCAAACATTTCCTTCATGGGACTACCCAGTGTCTCTTCCTCAAGGATGGCTCTGGCAGGGACCCTGGGCACACTTTGTCAGATCCATTATGATGTACAGATATGGAAATGGAAGAATTTTCTCCAAGAGTTTCAGATATAGGATCACAGGCATACCTTTAAAATGGCTTAGACCTGGGAAGACTGACAACCCCCAGGACTAAATTACCTCACGTTAGATCCAAACACCACAATGGCTGATAGATGTACAAAGCAGACAGATGATGTATTACAAGTTGAAAGGTGTGACTGAGATGACTAGCTCCGGAATTCACACTCTGATTGTTCAGCAGGGCATCATGACACGAGTGACAGGGCACCATTCACTCCCTCCCCCACATCGCCTCAGCCTCGTCCCTCCTGAAGTCCGTGCGAGCGCGGCGCCCTGGAGTATCTGCAGTGCCGCAGCGACTACACCGTGACTCATCTCACATGCCTGCTCTGTGAAATTATGTTGATGTTTGCAGCAAATGCTAAATTCCAGAAGGATTTTCCAACCTTGCCACAGAACTTATAAGTCAATTGTAATACAGCGTATTATGTTATGCCAGCATCTCATGATACCTTATTTTTACCATAAAATAATAAAAATGAAACACTTTAGGCCATATGTATAAAATATGAAAATGTTATTCCTGCATAAACAGGTTTTTTCAAAATAAATCAAGGTGCCCTAAATAATATTAAAGGTTGTTCCTAGAAAGTACTTCCAATTTGTACATGAAGCAAATAAGTACAGGTAATGTTTATTGAGTGTTTACTGTGGGCCAAGAATAGAAATAACGCACATGCACTTTATCGTTAATACAATAAGAGCACAGGGGAGGAGCTACTGCTATGCTCCTTTAATAAGTGAGGCCAGAGGCTTGGAAAGTTCCAAGGTCACATATCTCTTTAGTGAAAGAGTCAAGATTTACTTTATGATTATCAGACTCAGAGTTGCAGTCTTCTCTATTATTCTTCCCCCGCTCTTGAGAAGTATCAAAGCAAGATGTTACCACAGACACACAAAGTTCGCTGCCCTTGGGAGAACTAGAGCAGTGCCCTGGGTCTCCATACTGGTCCTTCACTGACATCTCCACCTTCAAGCCCACTACCCATGTAGATGAAACTAGAATATTACAATCTGACTGGAACAAACTAGGTAGAAACACACTTAAGTGGGAATGAGGAAAGCAATGGCAAAGTATAGCCAGCATTAAAGGGCCAATTGACCACCTCTCTACAAACTTGGCAAAAGACCAAGGTGCTCCAACTGCTTCTATTAACAAAAGTCAAACACAAGAAGAGTCAAAAGGAAACACTAACCCCAAAGACACACAGGGATGCCACCGCAAAGGTCAGGAAGGACAGGGTGGTCTGCAGGGGCCACAGACATCACCAAGGAGTAGACGAACCCAACAGAGTGTGTTACAGTTCTGGAGACGGAACCTGGGCCTTCTCCCTGAGCATCGTCCACACCCCACCTGGCCATCCCTTTCTGCGCTGAGATGGGTCTTGCCAAGTCACTAAGTTGCCCAGGCTGAGCTCGAACTCGTGACCCTCCTGCAGGCTTGTACCACCACAATCTCTGAATCTTCTTCAGGGACTGGACAGGACACTGAGGGTTGGTTTTGCTGTTCAATAGTAACAAGAAGTTTTTATAACTGGCTTTCTTTTTTCTGAATCAAATTTACAAAAGTGGATGCATGTCCAAGAGTTATAGCTAATCAATGGAATTTTAGCAATGCTCCCAAAAGAAATAAATGTAGTATCTCAGCCATTCTGCCAGGGAACTCTTAAGCAGTTGAGTCGAAGCAGACTTTGGTGCATGCTGGATTCTTCTAGAACCCTTGTTCAGGGATTCTGTGAGAAAATGCATTAAATGGAAGTGATATTGTAAAATAGTTATGCAGTGTGAATTTCATGGACAGAATTAAAATGAGATTCCAAATTGTGTACAGATAAAATAGATATTACTAAGGATCAAATGCATATTCATTCCTGCATGGAAATCTGTATTCTTCTCTCCCTTCCACATAAACACATGAACATGCTGCCCTACAACGAGGTCAATCTCTGATTAAAGCTGTTGACACAAGAGCTTTGGATAAACAGCAGTTAGTCTGGTTACCTTTAATCAATGAAGAGATGAAAGAGGATCCAGACTTCTGCAGAGTGATGCCTCACTTTTACCAGTCTGTGTTGCCTTCTGATTATGACTAAAGTAACTAAAGAGTTTTCAAATCAAGTGTGAGTAGGGCAAAGGTATGCTTTCAAAATAGACTGTTACCCCAACCAACCTTCACACACACAAGCACAATAAAGAAGAAATTAAGTAATGGCAACACCTTTGTGAGAAAATCTCAGACAGACGTGAGATTCATCTCTCCCTCTGCTTTACTGTTTTTACATCCCTGGGACCCTCTCACCCTAAACCCAACAGCCCATCCGCCTGGGAAGTTTGACTCTGCACAAGGAATTCAAATTCTGGGTCCCACCCACCTCAACCTGCAACAGATGGATGTCATTAAAGCTCGCCCCCTTTCCAGCCCAGTGTGACATTGTAAGCCAAGGAAGAAAAATTTCCTCTTCAGTTTGTCTTGACACTGTTCTCACTGTTCTGTACCCTGTTTTTGTATCTGAACGTTACAAAACCAGAACAACTGTCTTAGCACACAGCAGGGTGGATGCGAAAGGCAAAGAGAAATACACCTTCAAGGAGGCACTTTATATCCCACAGGCTGCAGAGGCACAGTCACAAGAAGTCACTAGTTTGCTGTGATAGATACATAGGGTTTCATTTTTCTTATTAGGGTATTATTGAAACGTATTAAGATGTTCTTACATTTGTGTAACAATGTAATAAGAAAATAAAAGCATACTGCAAGTCATCTAGATGACTAGCCTACACCTGAGTGCAACCATGCCATTTTGCTTGTGCCTTTTTATTTCTAATACAGCACCCACCAGGTGACATCCAGGTGACATTCAGATGCATGAGATGTACAATGTTTTGCTTTAGCACAGAGGAAAAAGAATAATCAGCCAGTCCGGTCTGCAGCTATGCCAGGATGGAACAAACACAACGAATCAAAGGGGCAGGAACAGCAGCAGGCAGAAACAGGTAAGGCAGTGAATTTGCCCGAGGCGCAGTGCTGGCTCTGCGTGGTCCAGTTTGCAGCAATCACGCGCAGTGAGGACAGCAGGAGTCCACAGAGGAACCTTGCTCAGTTTCAGCTGCTAACTCAATTCAGTTCCATTTTAGCTTTGATTGAATTGTGCACCCATCTCTCTCGAAATACTAATTTCATCTCTGAGTAAATAGAGACAGCTTTAAAAGATGATCAAATGGCATGTCCTTAAAATTGGTATTAGCAAATCTCTTGATAGTTTTAAATTTTATCATCACGAACCTAGAAACAAAATCTTAAAGTTATTAATAAAGTTTCTACATGTTTAACAAAATAGGTTTTCTTCATATTATTTTCATTAAAGTCAAATTCAGAAACATATTAAGTTAAATACAGAACTATGGGGTCATATCTTTTTACTATTAACCCCAATATTTGTGATTTAGTTTTAGATTTTTTATCGATTTTATTAAAATGGTATCATTTATTACAATGCCACTAGTAAACTCTAATTACTAGCAAAAACTTTCTTTTTAAGAATTTAAGAAGTTTTGAGTTTAGTGTTTTTAATATTTAAATTAACACTAATAAAAACACTAAAGATCATAAATGTGTGTTTCCTTTTGTAGTACTAGGTATTGAACCCAGGGCCTGAGCACTGAGCTACATCCCCAGCCTTTTGGTTTAGTTTGTTTGTTTGTTTTATTTTTGCTTTTATTCTGGCACGGGGTCTTGCCAATTTGCTAAATTTCCCAGGCTGGGCTTGAACCTGCAATCCTTTTACTTCAGACTCCCAGAATGCTAGGATTCCAGGTGTGTGGCCCCACACTCAGTTTAAAGGCTTTCCATACACTGAAGAGACCAATCCGGTGTCCAGGTTTGAGGGGTACTTGCTAAATGTACGGGTCAGCCAGCCTGCGAGCCCCAGCCAAGGCATGAGAACGCCTCCTCTCACAGTGTCAGACACACCGTGGACCCTCCACAACTATTTCCTAACTGAGGCGACTCTAAGTAAACAGTATGTTCCTTGTGGAATTTGAGAAAATTGCTTTTTTTCTTATGAACCAATTATTCCTTAGAAAAAAAGAGGGCCATTTACTTGCCTACCCTGAGATCTACATTTTTATAACAACACAAGATAAATAACATGTAGTAAAATAACTTGAGGGAAACATCCAGGAAGATAAGGGACATTGTACAGTTAGTTCTCTTATTTAGGACCTTAGACCTCTTCTCGGGAATGTTAGGCAAGTTAAGATCCACATCCAGCAAATCATGAGTCACATGACTGTGAATCTTCATATGTCTCAATTTCCTCAACAAAAACAAATATACTTCCTAGAATCGCTGCTTATTGAATGGTACTTAGCCTGACTGCAGGCCCAGGGACACTTACTGAGTCTGTTTTCTACTTGCATGTTTCCTTGTAGGGATAAAGACAAGACAATAACAGTGAACCAAATCACAGATGCACAGACAAGACCTTCTTTAAATGCGAAGCTTGTGGGCAGGATGAGGTTGCCTGCAGGTTGTAACCCGAGAGTACTCATGGCTACACAGTGCAAAGGGACACGAAGGGACCCAGAACTAGGCGTGGTCTCTCTCAGGTGACGAGGCCTCTGCAGCACCCTTGCATGGTATCTGAATGTTTGTACTGAAATAATCGTACTTCTCATAGGGACTGCTGGATGGTTTCATTAACTCCACTTTCCAGTAACTTAAATTGTTACTGTTGTTTTGTCAAAATTTCTTGAGACAATCTAGAAATTCTTGGGGGATTCAGTGGATTTTTTTAGAACAAACTCTGAAAGTTACCTTCTCATAAGTGACACAGAACATTTTTCATCACAAAATCCACTTGACAATTTCTACTCAGATGCTATGAATAATAAAAATACTATAAGCCAAAAATGTATACATTCCAGCTCAAACACTCAGATTAATCTCCATTTCTAGTGTCATTCAACAGGTCTGCAGAGTGCAATCAATGCAAATTACTGACGGGTGCTCTAACGGTCACAGAGCTAACACAATCCCCGAAGTGTTCTAAATCCGTGACGTGTGTGTTCAGGAAGCTGGATCAGACATAAAATGAACCCTGTAAACACTTTTAAAGAGAAGACAGAATAAATTTAGGAGTTTATATTTTCTTTTAAAAATGTTAGCTAAGATAGTTATTAAGACAAAACTGAGTATTAGAATCAGAACAACATCTAAATTTAACTAGATTCTGCCTGAGTAGTTTAAGTAAATATTCTTTCCTTATGTGAGATCAGTCAAAATTCCATTTTTATGCAAAAACCGTATTTTTCCTTTAACTTAGTATCACCTGTTGGCAGGATCTCCAGCAGACTAGACAAGGGATTTCACCCACCCATGGTTCCCCCGAGATACCAGGCGCAAAATACCCACCTATTGCATACCAAGTCATCCCTTCCAAAGCATTGAGATTATTTTCCAATATTATGTCTAAGTTCATGAATCGCTTGTATACCTGTTATATTTTAAGAGACTGAATCGCGTTATTACACAGCACTGAGAACAGGAACGAATTAAGAGTATCTACACACAGCATGGAACAATTTCACAAACATGAAGTCAGAAAGAAAACAGGACTTTTTTTTCTCAGCACTGCAGATTAGACTTGGGGCCTGCAGAATGAACCACAGCCCCAGCACTTTTGAGTTTTTTACTTTCAGACCAGGCCTCACCACGCTGCCAAGTTGCCCACACTGGCCTTCAATTTTCGATCCTTCCTCAACCCCCCACAGTGCTGAGGGTACAGATGTAAGCCACCACAGTGGGCTACAAAAGGACATCCTTTTATCCTGTTTATTAAAGTTGAAAAAATAGAAAAATTAATCTGTACTGTTAGAAGTTGCAATAATAGCTTCTAGAAAGAGGCAAAAAGGACTTCTGGTTGCTACTCTTACTTTCTAGTTCTGAATGCTGTTGAACAGGTTGGATAGACTGCCAGGCACACCAGGACGAAGGCTGCAAGGACTGTCAAGATGAAGATGTATAACCTGTGCATTTTTCTGAATATACTTGAACGAAAATGCATAGATTAAAAATTAGTATTCAAAAGCAGTACTTTTTCCTCACAGTGGAAGAAATTTTCTAATGCATCCTATTTTTATTGTGCAAGACTTTTAATGAAAACTGTAATTTGCATATATTGAAGATACCACACAGTTTAAGGATTGATACGGATTGCTAAATACATACAATTTGGTTTTTCAGCTCAGAATGTTTACTAAAAGTCAAGTTCTCGAGCACTTTTAATTAGTTTCTCTGAAACCCACCAAGGATTCGTAATTATAAAAAATACACAATTCTATTTGGTCGCACATGAATTGTACTCTTCGCTTAGCATTGGTAAAGGTTATTCCTATTTCTTTATGCTTCACACATATTATACAAACAGCATCTTCCTGATCTTAAAATGCTTCTCACGAATTCAAAAAAACAGATCTGGTTTCAAGATCTCAGGTCTCCAGTCTTCTTGTAATACATGTAAGTGGAGTTAATTGTCAGAGACAGTTTTACACATTAACAATTTTCTGGACACTTACTTTTTTATGACACTTACTCTTCTGTAAATTGAATAAAAATGAATAATTTCATCACGATGTACTTGTTCAATGAATTGGAATTACTGCCAGAACACATGTATGAAAAAGCTCATAAGCCAGAAAAGACAGTTCTGATGTACATTTGCTAATTTTTAAACTTCACATTCCCGCTATGATTTTGAAATTTTAGAAAGTGCTTATGTATGTGAATATACATACATACATGTTTATTTTTAAATAATTATCAAGCAGAAGGAACATGAATTCTCCAGTTGATATCCACACATGGTACAAGTGTGACTTGAAACACTGTTTTGTTGACACTAGTTTGGCTTCATAAAGCATATCTACAGTCAGGCTGTTACTAAAATGTGTGTGACAAGGAGACATACTAGAACTTTTACCAAAATGGGAACTTTTACAAAGACAGATGGAAACTTTTGTATGTGCTTATAATTCAATCCATTTCCTATTGAACTTCACGGAGAGTTTAAAATTTAAGCAACTTCTTGTAAGGCAGAAGATCAGCGGGTTCCAATTTGTTGTGTTCTAGGCATTATGACGCCAAAATACCTTCAAAACTTAGAAGTTCTATCACTGACTCCATGTCAATATTTTCCAAATTCAAATAAGAAAATGGTAAATTTGTGGATGGAAATATGTGTGGTTCATTTCATAATTTCCAAATTTCTACAAAGAAAATCAGAGCAACGGGAGAACATTTTTCTGTAGGTTACATGTCCAAGTACATAACAACTTGAAGTTCATCTTTAAACTTAAATAACTCAGCAATTAACGCTTCACACTTTTTCAAGAACTATGATTCTTGGAAAGTCTCCATTACATGACCAGAAAGACATTACTGATTCAGTTAGGTAAGTATCTTAATGATTTCCTTAACCATTAAACTATTTAATAAGAGTTAATATCCATTCCCAAAGAGCATACTGTATTTCCAAAGAATGGCATAATATTTAGGAGAATACGATTTCTCCACTTTTACTACTAGTTTCTCGTGGTATAACAATATAGTATCCTGGTTAAATTCTATATGCAACCCCTAACAGTACTGCTTGAACTAATACATTTTTAAAGTTCTACTTGTTTTTATGCTCAAAGTCCTGACTATTTAAAGGCAAGCAAAATGTTGTACAAGTCCTATGCTGAGTACTATCGTTTACCTGTAACATTCCCTAATATTTTCAGCAGCCAAAGTAACATGGAAATCTGCAAGTCACATAGCAACCATAAAAATAAGGAAACTCAGAGGTCTACACAGAAGTTTAATAATACAGATCACATCTATGTTCAACTGAATTCTATACAGTTCTCAATTATTGCTTCAGGATGTCCAACTGGCATTACTTATGTGGATAATGAAAAAATGATTATTTTAACTCCAATATGTGTCTTAGACCTAGTCTCATTTCTAATTTCCAACTAGTCAGACATCTCTGATAAGGCTGCTCCACCCACATCTTGACCCTACATACTCCAAATGAAATACCAGCCAACACATGGGGCAGCTCGTCGCTTGGTGCCAGAGTGCATTCTAATTTCCAAAGGAATCTCCTTCTGGATCATTAATGATCATAAAAAGAGTTGGTTTTGGAAATGAACAATAACAATCCATAACATCATTTGGGTCATGAGGAAAAAAAGAAAGAAATTTTGAAATCTTTGGGTAAAAGTTACTCATTTGATTATTTCTTTAAAATCTCTGCAATTTTTTTATTCTCTGATTAATTATGGTGTTAATATATTAAAAGACATTTGAGGAAAATGATATATTAAAGTTCATCCCGCTGCCATACTTAAGGATTAGGACAAATTGACCTAAATTCATTTTGGTCCCCCTTTAAGGGGTTTAGAAGTATCAGGGTAGGAAAAACCAAACTCAGCCAAGTGCAGGCATCTTTCATCACTTTTTCATTCTCCTGGGCATCCCACAGCACTAATTTACTTTTGCCCCCCTGAGGTAGGAGCTGCATTTCCATCCCCATGGTCTGATTATTCTTCCTTCTCAGAGACCACCTGCTCTGAAACAGACGTCACATCGTGACACAGCACAGATGAGGGGTGACCAGAACCTGCAGGCTGCACACGTCAAAAAGGAGACTGCTTCCTCCACGTTGAGTTATTCAGGATCGAACAAAGAACATCAATTCTTGAAATGAAAGCTTCCCATGGCTTATCTTACAACAAGACTACCACTTAAAAAAAAAAGCATGTATTTTTCTACTATGATACATTTCCTTACACTGCTGATTTCATGTAGCCCTATTCAGATGCATGTGGAATACAGATTTTTTTGTCTGTAACAGTCTAGTATAGACCTATAATTGCCAGTCCGATTGATTTTTCTAGGGATACCATTTAATTACAGTTTAACAACCCATCATAACAACCTGACTCTATTCGTTTAAATATACTTCTGAACTCGTTTATCCTGTTTTTTAAAAAAAGCTAATTAATTAATCAACTCAAACTTTATTTCTACACTTGAGTATGTAGGTTCTGCAATGTTTATAACTACTCCAGAATAAGAAGTGAATTCAAATTCATTATTTTCTAATATCATTTGTTGTCTCCAGGCAATAGTTCAATTTCCTGGTGATATCCAGCCCAAGATCTCTATTTATGCCACCCTTAGAGCTTCTTTTTTTTTTTTTAAAAGGGCTTCCCCATTATTAGGTGCCAGGAATTTCAGGACGATAATTATGTTTATTAGAAATCATTTGTGTGTCTCTAAAACTTTTCATTAAACTGTTATTAAGTTCATTGTCATTTGGCAGATGTCACAAGCCAATCTTCTAATGTGCACATAATTTTTGAGAACGTATTTATTTACTCTATTCTCCAATGTCTGTAGGTTTCAAAGGGGCATGCACAGTTCTCAGATCCCTTTGCATATTTGTGGCAATCTACATGTACGCTGGTAACAAACAACAAACTTTAGAACAAGTCCACATTATGCTAAATTTAATATATGAAATTATTTTGTACCTACTTTCTGACCCCCATCACACCACCCCAGTGGTATACAGCATGGTAAACAAATATAATGTTAAATTTAAAATAAAAAAGAACATACATCATGTGTACTACATGAGAAGAAAATTACTTCACAATTTGGCACTCTGAGTTAACCTGATTAACTTTCTGGAAAGATCTGTAATTGTACCTATACAATACATATATATTGGAAAGATCACAGCTTTCAATTTGGCACAAGAGGAAATAAATTAGTCATACAAGTTATTTTGATAACAAATATCTAAAATATTTTAACTAGTCCTTAATGATAAGTTGCTTTTTTAGAGCCAGTGAATTGTTTTTGAAGTATCTACTATGTGTCAGATGTGCTAGATGCTAGGGAGTGAGGGTAGAAGAAACAGGCTGATTCATTCCCTCAAAGGATCTATATTTTATTTTATTATTTATGTTTAGACATAGAACAGGGATAGCAGTATAGTATGTGCTGAAGATCTGGTGATGGCTGGGACTGGCAGGTATAATGTCCCATGGGCAGGAAAGAGCATAAATGAAGAAAACGATAAGTAATTTAGCACATGTGAGTTATACATATCATCTTGCAAACAGGAAAGAAGTAAAATTCTAAAAGTCAAGTAGGACCCAGACTACAAATTTTCTGCATAGCACAATAAGAAAAGTGTTACCCTGTATATGAAGGGACAGGAAAAAACAAGATAAGTATGTTATCTTAAAATCATCATTCTAGTCACATTTGGAGTTGGAGTGGGGAAAGGGAGTCTGTAAGCCAATCTGAAACTATTGCAATAATCTTAGCAAGCAGCCAACAGGAATAACATGCAAAACGAAGAAGGAGTTTGTCATAGAGAAGAAGGGGAAAAGGTTATAAAACCAAGAAACTAGGGGTTGGAGACTTAGCTCAGTGGTAGAGCACTTGTCTAGCAGGTGCAAGGACCTGAGTTCGATCCCAGCAGCCCCCCTTCCCCCCAAAAAGCCTGAGAAACTTGGGAACTTATAATGTGTGACATTTTCAATCATGATCAGGAACTTTGAGGAACAGAATATCTCAAAACTGGAGCGCAAAATACAATAGCTTGGTTTTGCAACTTAATAATTTTGAGAGCCACCACTGAATAACAGGGAGTTGAAAATGTAAGACTAAAAAGTTCAGCAGAGACCCATGGACTAAAGCTATAGATAACAGATGACACCTGGGAGTGATCCAATTTTTTGCTTAAGTTTGTTTGTCTGTCTGTTCTTTGCATCCTAGATTTTGATTCAGTTCTTACTGTTTCTTTGTCCATGAAAAGCCCGGGAGTAAGGAAGCGCCTGCTGGAACGCCTCTGGAAGGGAATGCTGTCAACCTATCACCAGCTTTCATGAACAGCAGGAAGTGCTGTTAAAATGGAAATTGCTCTGAGTGTGAGTGTGTGTGTCTGTGTTCAGAACACTGATAATGTGCAGTTGACATTTCCTGTGAGACCGGAGCACCACTGAGATGTTGCTTCGTCCTCAATGGGTGGCCTGCTGCACTATCTAAATTTACCTTGCACTATGAACTTCAATTGGCCCAGATAGTTTTGAACTGTTATTCAACTCAGCTCTGTGCAAGGCACAGGGCTCATGTAATTTTACAGTGAAATGTAAAAGGCAGGTTGGAAATCTGGCTTAAGAAAAGAATGTGTTTGATTAATTATAGTACATAGCACATGGCAATGGAAAAAAGATTAGTGAATCAAGTACATGTCTCTTGTCCTGCATCTTCTCCCTGCGTCCTCCCTCCTTCCATTGGAACTTGGTCAATAAAAAACCCTGCAGTGATTACTAAATTCCGATGAATATCTGAACTTCTTCTGAGGCAGTTTTCAAGACAAATTCTTGATTTGTTGGGATAAACCTCTCAGGGGACAGATTTTCCAGGACACCCCTCCCCAAACTACCCTCAAGTTTGACCAAGTTCCTTCGCTCTGGGTCCCCTAACAGCGAGCACATGCAATCATTCATAAAGACTTGTGGAGTGATGATCACAAGCGCAACACTGTGCTGGACGATGTGCATGGCACCAGCAGGGTCCCCAATCCATCTGGACATATGTCTGCCCCACATGGCCCGGCCTCAAGGGTAGATACAGTCCATGATATAATAATTAGTTTTTTGGCTGTACTCTCCAGCACGGTAGAGCACAGGACATTATTATATAAATCACCAAGGAAGAGGAATTACTGACCACTCAGTAAACTTTAGTGTATAACACAGAATCCAATTTCAATATTCCCAGTAGTTACAAGAAATTGAGCTAACCTTCCAAATAAGAGAAACAAAATTATTCTAAGATATAGAAAAAGGAGGCTTCTTTCTTTCAGAATTATTATCTACATAAAATATACATCATTTCAGTCACAGGGAACTCACATATTTAATTCTACTTCTACATTTATATACAAATATCAATGTGTAATATGATTGTGTGTGTGCATATTTGGAGAGAGAGAGAGACAGAGAGCAGACAGAGACAAACATGTATCTCATTTCCAGAATAAAATTCTAACTTGAAAGTAGAAATCATGTCTTACAATCCTCAGAACTGCCAAATCATAATTCAGTGCCTACAATATATCAGTCAGTAAAGATGACTGAGATGCAAGCAAAACCGTGGGGAGAAAATTACCACATATGTTACTCTTAGGTAAATCTGATGACAAGTAATATAATTACAAGTGACACCAGATTAAATTGCTCGAAAATTCACTAAAGCAGGATTTTGATTACTTTTATACATAGAAAAAGACAAATTATAAACTTTTCTGCAAAATAGTAGGTCAGAAGACCAGAAGCCAGAATACTCTGTTCATGCACCAAAGTTAGTGGAGATGTCAAAATTTGTCTTCAGTGTTGAAATCACAGATGCCTCATTATTATTTGTTGACTCAGAACAAGGTGTCAAACTTCCTTTTGTCCCAGTAGTAATTAAAGGCCAACACTCGTGAGAGACATTGAGAATTCCATGTCAGATATATTTAGATTATGCCATTCCGGGGGAATGATGTGTGGTGTGGGAAGCCAGCATGTAACGTGCAGCACAGTGGAACACAAGTGCACAGTAAGGCCTGCAGTGTCTTGGCAGGTATGGTCCTCTGCTTCTACAGAGTTCCTCCTTTAACTTGGCTTATTTTTCTCACATATGAGTATCATGGGGCATTTTAGTAATTGAGTTTCTCCACTGATGGTATATTTCCATAGACATAACTTAATTTAGCACTCATCTTGTAAAGAATCGCTACAAATATTTAGCCTAACCAAAGCCTTCTTTGGTGGTTATTTCAAGAAAGAGAATGAATTATGATGTGTTCTGATTAGGTTTATTCTATTTTTCCAATGATATTTTGTTTGAACATAAACTTGTCAAAAAGCATATTGTGCAAGTACGTGTATTCATTGTTTTTACATGACTCATCTATATTGTTGTTTCAGTGATTCCTTATTAAAAATGTTAAATATTTCCTAACAGAATGTGTATGGACATAACACATCATATCAGGATTCTACATGCCACCTAGACTTGCTTTTTCTTCGAAGTCATTCATCTACTCATCAGACTATAGATCCAGTTTGCTTTGTGAGCATACATCAAGCTATTCAACCTGACTCTGGGCACCATGAAGGAATGAGCACCTTTTACTCTTTATATTTCTTTCTCCTTCCTTCCACAACAGTGTGGAATACTCTCTGCCAAATACCTTCATAAGCTAAGTTTCCCAACTGAGGAAATGGAGGCTTAGTGAGGTGAAGCCACTTGTCCGTGCATTTAGGGGTAATAAATGGCAGAGCTGAGGGTGATATCCCATCAGTCTGAGAGACCAGCATTCATTACCGCCTCCCCAACTCCCCCAAAGGCTCCGGAAACGATTTCATCACTGACTGACTTGCGAGCGCGGCTGCTGCTTCCAGCCCTGGGGTGAAGCTCCTGCAGCCACACTCCTGGGTCAGCCCTCGTGTGTGCTCTCCCGTACAACTCCCTGTGCTGGGGGGGCAGAATGGTGAGCCCCATGGCACCGACACCTCCCCAGCGCAATGACTCCTTTGCTTTAATGCTACTCTCACAAGAGTTGTGACTTTGAAAGACACAATTAGATTATTTCAAAACGGCATTCCCCATTCTATGCAACACATGGAACGGTCACAAGTATCACTACCAACATGCAAGGAAAACACATTTGCAAGCTCCACAGCAACGGGAGGCTTCAAAGACAACATTTGTTCCTGTGTTTCTCAAACAGCACGCAGACTCTTCCTAGTGCACACTGACAGATTTCCCCAAGTGGGATTAGACCTGGACTGCTTCCAAGACGCGTCCAGAGCCTCGCTCAGCTGTTCCTAATCACTACACCTGCTGTTTGAATGCTGATTATACCATTAAGAAATAATAGTAGATTTTCTTTTCTCTGTAAAAATTTAAGTAGTAAAAATGTACCCAGAATATATCTTCTTCTCCAAATTTATTGAAAAATTTAAATAAATGTGATGTGCTAAATGAAATAATTTGTTTTAAAACCTGAAAAGTACAGAAATGTATATTCTCTAAGAATATTTGTCTGAAACTGCATAAATTTCTATGTCCTCTCACTTCATTCTTGCTTATACAATTGCCCTTCTATTATATAAGAGGATTATTATAAATTCACGTATGTATATGTGTGTGTTTCTGTGTATATGGATATACATGTGTCTGTATATATATATATGTGTATATATATGCATAAACACACAAACAGTCTCACAGCAGGACATTTGAAAAACGAACTAAATATTATAGCTGGCAGACATTAATTCCATCCCCCAAATTTAACACTGCATATTTTCATGTGTTTTCCCGTAGAATCTGCTATATACACACCGTTTTCGTGTTCACAGGTAATGCTTTTACAAGGTTGGGATAGTAAATGCTTTGTATTTTACCTTTAAAAACTAACATTACAAAACAACTATCGCCTTACCTTCAAATGTTTTAAAGGCATTCTAAATTTCATGTGATGGTTTTCCTATAGACTATCACTGTTTTTAGTTCTTCCCAATCATTTGTCTGGAACTAGTCCCTCTGACTTTCAGTATTTTAAACATTCTCAGGTATGTCCACTGTCTGAATTCCTACAAGCAGAATAACCAGGTCCCAGGAGAGGGGGTCCTGGTCCACACTGCATACATTTCTAAGTGGTCTTTGAACTCATTGCCGAAAAGCCTGTCTCCACACAATTGTAGACTCAAACCTGCTTTGTCCAATTGGTTTGTATATCATTGTGGCTTTGATTTACCTCTTTCATTTTTTTGAGAGTTTAAAAACTTAGTCATATGTTCACTGTTCACTACTTCTTTTTTCTTTGACTTGTCTGTTCACCTTTTTCTTATCTTTTGAGAGTTTCAAAAGTGTGTGTTTCTGTGCATGTGTGTGTGTTTACTTTTAAAATCTTTCTCCAAATAGGATAATAATTCTGTCACGGTTTTTGCAAATTTTTCCAAGTTTATTGTTTAACAAAAAAGTTTCAAATACTTTTAGATTTTTATTCTCATAGAAGTATTGTCAGGAATAAATGAAATTTCTATTCTGCAGTGAAACACTTTACCACTGAGCTCTGCCCCCTATATTCTGAAAATATTATACAGGGCATATTGAAGAAACTGGTAGGTAGCAGAGGCTCAATATGATAGCTATTATGAAAACAGGGAATCTCGCATACACATTCCTACATTTCATTTACTTACACATTCACTTATTTGTGATTCCTGTCCTATTTTCCACCCCTCAGTCATCTGGTGAACTGAAATAGAACAGACCTGGTCCCAACGCCAGAGCAAGTGGTTAAGCCCAGAATGGGCCAGCAAGCAGCCCAGCGTCAATGAGGTGGCTGACGACACTCGTGCCTGGGTTCCGGCACGCTGCCATGACTGCACGGTCACATTTCAAAAAGGGATGGCAGTCAGGACATCCAGCCGGATCACTGCCCACTTCTTTAAAGAATTAATTAGTGGGTATATACAAATCATCATTAGTTCTTGAATCTGTATTTATATATTATGCAAGAAGAAAGAAAACAACAAAAAGAAAGGACATGTATGTATAATTACTTTCATGAAAGACAGTGATTTAATACTTTTCAGATATTTTTGAACACATATATAATTTTAAAAATATATAGAGCACTGAATATTTCATATTTTACATTAGTTTTGTTAAGTAATCAACATGCTGTCTCGGGTACTTTGTACTTTCAAACTATAACCTAATTTAGTACATAAACAAACTGCAACTTGAGTATACTCATAACCAGTTGCCAAGCCAAATCACAGTACCGTAGCTGTGCTTTAGCCAATCACAAGCTGCCAGCTCAACAGACTTTGTCCAGCTATGCAAATGCATCACCACAGCCTGCTCGCATAAGGCAAATGTCAAGCTGTAACCCACCATGCTGTTCCTGGAGGTGACTTCCTTTTTCTGCCCATAATTATTGGCTGCCCACTTGCTGAGGGGGCTCTGGTGCTGAGTGCTGCTTGGTTCATGAATTGTTCTTTGCTCAAATAAATTCTGATTAATTTAATTTGCCTGCAGTTTTTAACAGCCAACATACTAAGAATTTTTAATGGGGCCCAAAGAATTTTGCTAATCATCTTTCCTGTGCTACATGAATTTTTAGGCTCAGTATGGCAGTTAGTGAGGACGTGCTGGACTTCAGTTCCAGTGGAGCCACAGATCACGCTGAGCAATCTTGCTGTTCAAGCTAACTGCCCAACAGTGGAATGAAATTCTATTTTTCAAAATTTGGGACATGTTTTCATAACATCCTCCTATAGTACCTCAGTCTTCAGACTTCTGACTTCCAGTTTCAAAACTGGAACTGAGGTTTACTCTAAGTGCTGTGTTTAAAACTCCACTGTGGGGGCTGGGTATTTAGCTCAGTGATTAGAGTGCTTGCCTTGTAAGCACAAGGGCCTGAGTTTGATCCCTGGCACCACAAAAAAAAAAACAAAAAACAAAACAAAAAAAAAAAACAACTCCACTGTGACACAGTACAGATGCTTTGTGCCATAGGGTGGTGCTAAGAACTGCAGGAGGGCCTACTGCTGAGAGAACGTCCCCTGCGCCCGCCTCTCCTGAGTGCCCTGGTTTCTTTACTTGCCACTAAATAGAGTGTTGGCAAAAAGGTGAACAAATTTGGTCAGAAAACCCTTAATAAAATGTAAGGAATTGGTTTTTACTCCTTGTGCGCTGTGAGACACATTCAGCCCCGTCTGCTCAGTAATGTCATCCTCTACAACATAAACCAGTGGTTGTTCTACTTTACTGTCCTGGGGGGCTACTTGGGCATCATGCTTCATCTTGTTAAATAAATGCTCTGACTCCCACCCCTGAGATGCCAATTCAGGAGATTTGCAGCAGGGTTCTGAAATCCACCGCATTCTAAATCATCCCTGAGCACTCTTCTGATGCAGTGACTCACGAAACACTCTTTGAGGAGTGTCAGCAACAAAGATTAACTGGACACTTCATCCTATGTATTTATTATATAACTCCAAATATACTTATCCCTGTATCATCAGCAATCATATAATTCATCAAATGTATGATGTAATAATGCAAAATAATTTGACTATCATCAACCATTTTTAAAAGAAAAATTATGTATTATAGATTTGCAGACAAATTTGTGAACCATACATCTTCTAAACAGAAAATTGTTGAATATCTTTTATTCCTAGAAAATGTTCTTTTCCTTTGATAACTGGGGGAAAATAAATCTATATATAACAACAAGGAATTTTCAAAAAGGTTTCACAAATTTTGCCATGTACTGCTGTCTTACAAGATGTCTTAGTAGATGTGTTCCAATTTCCTTCAGAATGGCAACAGTCCAGAAAGATATGAAAATAGTAAAATCAGACTTAAACTACATGTCACCAACATGAATAATCCATCAAAAATAATTTCAGTATATAACGTCTATTATTAAACAACTGAATTTCACACAGATTTTAGATACAATTGACTAGCTCAAATAATTACAGTTCACATAAACACTACAGTACTCTTACCTCTTTTATGCTGTTACAATTTGGATCTAAAATGTTGCCCAAAGGCCACTTGATGGGCTGCTGTGAAATGATCGAATCACAAGAGCTGTCTTCCTCGGTGGATTAATTCACTGATGAGATTCTAATTTGACCGCATTATTGGGAGGCGATGGAGATAGGAGGTGAGGCCTCATTGAAGGCAGTGGGTCATGAGGCTGTGGCCTTAGGAACTGTATCTGGTCCCTAGCCTCTCTCTATTTGACTCTTTCTCACTCTCTGCTTCCTGGCCACCAAGAGGTGAGCAGCTTTCTTCTGCCACCCTCTCCACCATGTTGTGTGTGCCTCACCACAGGCTTAAAATAATGGAGGTGGCTAACCATAGACTGAACCCCCTGGAACCATGAGCCAAAATAAATCTTTCTCTTTTAAATTGTTTTTTCCAGGTTCAGGTCAGCAAACTCTGTTAAGAGAGACGAATGGAGACATGGGAGACAGAATATCTTTGTCAGGGGGCTAAGAGACTTCACCTATTCTAAGTGAAGCCCTGAACTGACTCAAACCCCTAGATTTATTGAGGAGCAACAAAGGGCAGAATGTTTACTTTAGGCAACAAGGCAGGTGAGCAAGGAATGGGGGCAGTTATCTGAATGATTAACTTCTATCTGATTGTTCCCAGGGGATAGTCCCAGTTTTCTCTTTGAAGTCTATCTCTGCTCAGATTGATAAAAACATCCTGTCTTCAAGACATTCTGGTGCCCTGGAGTCAGCAGTCTTCCACTCCCCCGAGTCAACTCCAGCAGACACCAACTACTGGGTAATGTATGGAACCCTTCGGTTTTTCTCAGGTATTTTGTCATAGTGATAGAAAGCAGACTAACAGAAGGAAATATTAAAGAAAGATACTGAAAACTTTTACTATAGTCACATAAGGCCACACAAACATTACATTAATATAAGCTTTGAAAAATCAAACATCTAAAAGGTTGACAATCAAATGTGATAAAATATGGTCAGAATTTCAAAGACAAACCGTTACATGAAAATGAAGGAATCAGAAAACAAATGGATATCTCTTGTGGCATAATAAATTTAATTCAAGGGACATTAAATCCAAAACAGCAACTGAAAGTGAGTGAGTCACAGCAGATGTCTGTGTGGGAAGGAATCAAAATATGGTTGAAAAGAGAGCTCTCTCCCCATGGTGCATTCTCAGTTCCGTCACCATCCGTGTAACCTTGAGGAAGACACTGTGTGTACACTGGGACTAATCTCATCCAATATAGCAGAAGCATTATTTTCAAATCATTAGATAGGTCAAATAAATATACATATTGGTTTAGACATAATTCATAAGATATGTAATAGGAGTATATTATACATTAATCAATTACTTTATAATTATCCCTCTTATCACAATATAATCTTTCACCAAATTTTTTAAATGCAACTATCACATTTTTGGACAATCTGATACAGAGAATGAATTACAACTCAAAAAATCTATTATTTTCTACTGTAAATAGGTTCTACACCATTAATATCTTCTAATAGCAATGTGTGCAATTGCACTAAGAGCACATTCCTTTTTGAGCAGAAGGCTATAATAAACACTTATTAGTTGCCAAGTTCTTGAAATGATATTACAAATTTGTTGTACTTTCATCATCTTTTCAGTTTTTACATCATTTAGTACATCTGGAGGCATGTCATCCACAGCTGGAAAATGCCCACGATTAGATTTGCTACCTTGGGCTTTCCTAGTTATGAATTCATTCATCTTTATGATAAGTATTTACCAAGTACTTATTAGGTGGTAGGCATGTTATAAAAATGAAGCTTATGATATAAAAAACCACAACCTAACTAAGTCTCCTAACCCAGCTTTGGTCAGTGGTCTTTCACTAGGATAGAGTCCAAGATCTAGAACATGGGTTATGAAGTTTTTGATAATCAGATTCCGTGCTTCTCACCTAGATTTCATGGGTTCAAGACACATCTAATAGACCTGGGTATTAGAGCCATGGGAGTTCAGAGAATGCCTCTTGGTCATTCCCAGATCACTACTGGCTCCAAGCCTGACATGATCTGCCCATAATGCACCAAGATTCAAATTCTCTAATTCTTTTAGACTGAGCTGTCTTCATCAGGTGCTCCATAATACCTCCTACTTTCCCATGTGACTGTGATAGGACGTTGAGATTCCTGCTTGGTCTATCTTTGGGTTATACCGTAAACCAAGGTTGCATGTCTTATTCATCTTGTTAGGCTCAGTGCCCGGCTCATTAACGGCTTACTGAATGTACAAGTATGCCTTCTTCCAAACGGGAACTCAGACTGGAGTCTGCTTCCAAGATCTACTTCAAGTTCTTCCTTCCCCATTAGCAGCTTGGACGTTGAAGATATTTAACATCTAGCTCAGCCCTGGCACCACCAGTGCCAACGGGTGTTGTCTGTACCACTGAATGGTGGATCTGGTCTCAGAAATATGGGCATTATGCTATTGGTGCCTTATCTGAGGGATGAGGGCTGGCTAGGGAATCCTGGGGAAAGGGGTCGGGTTAGCATGAGTAGAAGGAGTAGCTTGATGAACTCATGGCAGCAGCTATCTCTTTCATTAGCCTACATGGAAACATCACAAACTACAAACGAGTGGCACACCTCTTCTTCATGTATTGGCCAAATACCTTTGTCCAGGAGTCATCTCCAGAGCCCTGAACCCCACACTAGTCCTCCCCATCCTGGGCATTCTACAGGGACCCATCTCATCCTTCTTGATTCTACTATGGTGCATTAACAACATGCAGATAAACCTCGCTTCTAAAACCAGGCTGTAAAGGTGCAGGAAAAAAACTCAGACTGCATGGGAAATAATACAAAGAATCAGTGCTTGGGATCACATCCTATTAAAAAGTTTTTGCACCACAAAAGAAATCACCAACAGAGTGGGGAAAAACCCACAGACTGTGAAAAAAATTTTGCCAGCTGTTCTTCAGACAAAAGTCTGACATCTAGAATATGTAAAGAACTCAAAAAAATCAGACCCCTCTCCAAATTTAAAGACCAGATCAAAAAATGGGCATCTGAAATGAATAGACACTTCTCAGATAAAGAAATAAAAATAGCAAATACATATATGAAAAAGTGTTCAACATCATTGGTCATTGAAGAGATGCAGATCAAAACAAGGCTAAGATTCCATCTCGCTCCAGAAAGAACAGCGATTATTAAGAAATCAACCAACAGCAAGTGCTGGCGGGGCTGCGGGGAAAAAGGAACCCTTCTCAACTTGGTGGGAATGTAGACTAGTCCAACCACTGTGGAAATCAGTGTGGAGATTCCTCAAAAAACTACAACTAGAGGTTCCATTTGACCTGGCTATTCCTCTGCTTGGTATCTTCCCAGAAGAGTTAAAAACATCATACCACAGCAATATATGCAAAACTATGTTTGTAGCAACACAGTTTGTAATAGCTAAGTCTTGGAAACAACCCAAATGCCCAGCAACTAATGAATGGCTAAAGAAAATGTGATTTTTCTATACAATGGAATACTACTCTGCCACAAAAAAGGATAAACTTGAGACACTTATAGGTAAATGGATCCACCCTGAGAACATATTCTTAAGTGAAATAAACCAGACACACATGAGTACATATCGAATTGTTTCTCTGATATGAGAAACCGTAAGTGTAAATAAGGACAAAAAGTAATAATAGATATTATGTAAAAGAAAGACAATATTCGAAAGGGAGGAAAACTAGAGAGGGAGGAAGGGGAAAAGAAGGAAGGGAAAAAGGAAAGAAAGAAAAAAGGGAAAAATGGAAAAATGTTAATAAAGCTGTTATAAATAAGGAAGGGGTGGTGAACAGAGGGGTGGGGAAGAGGGAGGGAGGGAAACCAAGATATATCATATACAGGTACAAATTAACTCTGATGAATGTGATCATTATGTATACAATGTACCAATACACATTCTTGGTAAATACATAAAAATTTTAAAAATAAGTAAACAAATAAAACTAGGCTGTAAGCTCCTAGGAAACTAGAAAGCTTATCTCAACTTCTTTCAATCTTTACCTTTAAATAAATCATGCAAAAGTTACATAACCATGTTTTATATTATTTCACAGTTTTTGAAATGCTTTAGACGATTTTCATTACAGTCTTAGTTCTTACTAGAGTTTAATATCAAACTAACTATATGGAGAAATTTTCCTTCTGTATAACTTTTTCACAATATAATGTTCGATATACTACTTAAAGACTCTTATATACTTTAGCATTCAAAACTGAAGTAAAGTCTAACTCTTACACACTGCTATGCTTGGTAGAGAAGGAATCTCCTCTTTCTCTTTCACATACATACACACCTCTCCATTTTTGCAAATGGTACTATGTACTACCTTGCTTTTGTATAAGCCAAAACCCTCATTTAATTTCATAACCCCAAGAATTTCCTTTAACAGAAACGAAACCACATTTTAAGTCTGATCACTTCTTATTTCCATTGTTAACACCCTAATCCACACCTCCTCCATCAATGTTCACCTCAGAAGTTTCTGGAACCAGTTAATTGATCTTTTGTCTTCCTCTTTTGGTCCAGTCATAATCCATCCTCCACCATGGAGGCACAGAGGGAGGGGGGAGAGAAACAGAGATAGACAGGCAGAAAGAGAGAGACAGAGAGAGCGAGAGGGATCTTTTCAAAGTCTGGGATAGGACCCTTGAAATTTACCATTATATTTTGAGTTCTTTCACAAGATAAATGGCATTTAGAAAAGAAATCCACTCTTCTGGCAAGGCTGGCCTATGACTTTCTGTCACACTTAGCTGCCACCCTTCTCTCCTCACACATGCTGCTACCTGTGTCCCTCTACCACAGGCCTTCCCCTCGTGGTCGCTGTACAGCCAGCACTGTAACTATACCTAGCTGAATAATTAGTTGCTAACTTACTACCTTTTGAATCAGCCCAGCAGAAAAGTACTGAGCTGTTTTTAATAATAATACCAGGATTCCCTGTTCATGGCCTAAAATACTAAGCAAGGTTTTAGGATAATGAAAAATCTAATATAAAGAACAGGAAATTCTCTTTGAGAAAAGTTACAGAATAAACAAAGCAAGAAAATAAAAATCTCTGAGAGTAAACTGATAAGAAGGATGATAATGCAAAAATCAGCCAGAATACCTAATCTAAGTAATGTCTGTGGTGAGGCAACTCATTTATGGTCTTGCTTTGAGACAATGCAAATCAGTTTGATACGATAAAGAAAGTATGACGCCTGTAATCCCAGCACTCTGGGAGGCTGCGCAAGTGTGAGCCCAGCCTGGCAATTTAGCAACTTAGTGAGGGCCTGCCTCAAAAACAAAAGACCTGGGGATTTAGCTCCAGGTAAAGGCTCTGAGTTCAGTCCTCAATACACACTCACACAAGTATGATTTAAAATACATGACCTCAATACAAGAAAACTACAGAGTGTATTGATTTTAAATAACACTGTAACAAAAAAAAGAAGGAAAGAAAGAAAAGAAAGTGAAATAAAGTACCTTTGTGATGCTCTTCTAGATTGTACCCTAGCACAGCACGGTCGAAAATCCCTCTTTCTGGAGTCTAGGAGGTATAACCTAAATATACAGTGAATGTTTACATTTTTAAAATTCATTACAATAAAAGTCACATTGCATTCGATTCCTCTTGCTCCAAACACACATCACATTGTTTCTGTTACCTTTTTTTTTCCCCCCTGGTGCCAGGGATGGAACTCAGGGCCTTGTGCTTGTGAGGCAAGCACTCTAACCACTGAGCTAAGTCCCCAGCCCTGCTACTTTCTGAAGCAGCTCTGGAAGTCCTCTTCTCTTTCTTTACCGGGTATGACCAAAAATACAGAGTGCTGCTGCCCAGCACCATCTGACAGAAAGCAGGCTCAGAAAACATTCTGCTGTGTTCTCATCCACCTTCTTCACTGGATCTGGCGCTGCACAACTCCCAGCTCTTCCCCAAAGTTAAAATGACCATGAAAGGGAAACATTTTGAATTGATTCAGGACACTGAGGCAGCCAGGGCAGCGTAAGCAAACACACTCAGGAAAGAGGACTCCAGAACTGCTGCGGAAAGAGGCAAGAACCGCGGGATGAGCAAGGAGGAGTACTCTCAGAGGGATTAATGGCAATGTGTCTTTCACTGTAATAAAATTTATTGAAAAGTTCACCGTATTTTTCAACCATACCACACACTCGGGCCCTGCAAAGCCGTGCCGGCACATGTCCCACACGGAACTCCCCCGGGAGCCAGGCTACGACTTCTTTCACAATTAAAATTACAGTACGCACAGAAATTATTTGCATACACGAGAACGGAAATGGGTCTGAGAGGTGATGCGGTTTCTCCTGTGTGACTTAACAGGACATATTCTGAATGAAAAATTTCAAATAGCAGAATTTTATTCTTGACTCTCTCCTGCCCTGAATGTTTCCTCATTTTCAAAGCTACCAAGACAACTGTGAGAAGAGAAGAGAGTGCTTTAAGGAGTAATGTGAAGAGGCAGTCACATGGCAGATGAAAACCCAGACCTGTGCGAGTGAGTTAGCTTCTCATTCGGAAGGAGACATTCCTCACTGGATCTGGACTGAGATGTCGTGGGTGGGAGCTTGCTAGAGCCCTCGAGGGCTGGAGTGAGAGGAGAGGTGGGCTCAGTGTAATCCCGAAGGGCAAATCAGAGCCCTGCCCAGCCCAGTGCTTTGGAGTCAGGGGAGGGACCGACCTGCCCGGGACGCTTGCTCTTCTTTTCTCTGTGCAAATACCTCCCTGTTAGAGTCTTCACTGCACTGACAAAGTGAGGAACAGAAATTGTAACCAAATTTACAATACACGTATTCCCAAGTTGCTTCCCAAATAATTAGAACGATTTACACCTGCCCACAAATGTTTATCAGTCTCAAGACTACTGTCCAAGATTGAATAATCTTTTATTTTATATTTTTATTAAATTAATAGACATAATGGTAACTCATTATTTTAATTTCTATCTTTACAAATTAGAAAAAAGACCAACTTAAATCATTATTTATTAGTTTAATAATTTAAAAATTTAGCAATTAAATATTTAGTAATATATTTAGTAATTATGGGCATAAAGCCAGACCCATTTGTTTGTGTATTGTTTACAGTTGTTTCAATCTACACATGTTCTAGAACATTCTCTTTCTGTCCCTTTACTTATAGAGCCTGATAGATGCTCTCTGGATTATACATAACTGTACAATACATACATTAAAGTACAATATACTATTTTTCCAGCCACAGAATTTTGAAATGTTTGTACATATTTCTTGTTCGCCTTTTCACTATAATTTTTTAAAATTTGCTTTGAAACTTCAAATTTACCATCCTGTCAAAATAATACCCAGTTTCATTCTATATTTTGTATAATTCCTGGGTTTAGTTATGTAACACATCTGCAAATTATTGTGGTCTGATTTCATTTATCTTTCTTAAAGTCTATATGTAAAATTTTGTAGTGGAGATTCAGTAATACTATTCAAAGAGAAATTATTTTTATTTACTTATGTCTAACACAACTTCTGATTGCTATATTCCTCACTGCTATCATTATCTGTACAAATAAAAGTCAAAATACTCGAAACTTTAAATAAAACTTATAGAAAAGAATGAAGTACTAATTTGCAGAAAGCTCAGTAGCTTTAGTATCTTAAATTTCTATTTTTCATTAGTTTATTCAATGAAATTTTATTTACTTGAAATTTTTGGTCCAATAATACAACAAGCTCTATAAACCAATTCTAAGTTTATTTCCAGAAGGAAAAAAGAGAGGCCAAAACCTGTTTCTGTTTTATCTCTCCAAAAAAATTATAATTAAAAGTTATGGAGCTCCTAACAATTATTTATTATTAATTGTGACTACTGTGAATGCTTGAAAGTATCAGTTAAGCAATATCTAGATGGTCGTGGGACTTCGGTCTTATAGTACTGATGTAAAAGTAAACAAAGACGATGTATTTCTTAAATTTGGGAAACAAGCTACGGAAAAACACTCATTTTGCCCAAATCATCTTTGGTACTAAGTTAAACACTAATTCCCGCCCCCCCAGCCCAAAACGGAGAATTCTGAGCAGAACCTCACTTTTCACAAGGTGGAAACCAGGTCTGTTTCCATAGCTGCCATGCTTGAGTCACACAACCGTGACATGCTCCTATCCGTAAACTCTCTGGTGAACCAGTTTACCCAACTACAAACAGGCTGTGTATCTGTTAATTAATTCAGAGAAATCAGATTATATATTTTTAAAAAGCAACTCTCTTTTTCCCATAGGGAGTTTCCATGTCACTATAGGTAGAAGGATCTTAACAGGGCAATGATGCTGCCCTCGAAGATTTCTTTTTAAACGTTTTTAGTTATCTGAACTCTAAAGCTTTGAATGAATTTCTCATTCTAGCCCTTGGGCCTCAAGATTGCATTTCATACACTCTTCTTTACCAAAAAGGACCTATTGACTCATTAAGAAACCACCACTTTCGTGCTCCACTTTTAAAGATACACTTTTATATTTAATTCTTAAAGCACCTTCCATTTCTTACTGTGCATTACAGTTTTCTACAAGATTTTTAAAAGATGAAGAACTGGTCACATTTGTGCAACTTAAAAACACTGGCAGGATTATTAACATTTCATAGAACTGTCTAAATTCTAACTTACTAAAAAAAAACTATGAACACAGAAAATATCTTTTAAGCAAGGTAACTGATAATTAGAGAATATATGTACACACTGTGACAAGCAAGCATACAGGTACATCTGTGTACTGTAACAGGCAAGAACAAATGCACTGCACTAGTAGATGTAAGCACACACTGATCCCACTTTTTGTCCCCTCACTTCAGGGACAGTAGAAGTGACCTCATGAGAAATTCTCAGAGGACCTCCTGGTAGATGTGAGTAATCTAAACTATGATCCAGAAAGAGAAAGACATGGTTACTAAGGCAGGTGGACTCCCTTCCACCCTCCACTTCCTCTCTCGCATCCGGGACGTGCTGGCCCCTTTTTCGCTGCAGGGCTCTCTGTGCCCTGCCAGCTGCACACACTATTCCAGCGGCAGTGTGTATCACCAGGCTCCTGGAGTGGGTCTCAGTTTCACTGTAGTCTGACAATGTCAACAGCGAAACTCATCACAGTCAGAGTAAAGGCCTAAGAGCAGGCACCACCTCTGAAGCCTCATAAACTCCTGTCACTCCTTGAAACACCACACAAGTGCCGGACGAGTGCACAGTCCTGAACTATTCTTCCACCAGAGTCCCACCTGTCTGAGCATCATGGTCTCAGTCTGAAATAAATGACTTGCAACAAGGTCGAGTTTCTGGGTCTGAGCAATGAAAGATAAACTTCATTCTCCAGCAAGTATGAAAATTAAACTATGTCAAAAAGAGAGTCCTGGTCAAAATGTTTTTAAAAATCACAATAAGCCTTTGTACTCATTTTCAAGAACACATTATGCCAGTGAATTATTAAAATCTGACAGTCAACTTAAATACTTGATTACTCAACTTTGAAGACTTTTCACAAACTATTATTATTATAATCAGAATCTTATTTAAAGGCCTCCATGCAGTCAGGCAAATATTAGAAGTAAAATGTCTTTATACTGAGTTGGAGCTGGGATTAAATGTGCTCCGTGATCTGGTGAAACACGGACTATCTGTGAATATACAAATAAGCAAAAGAACTTGGCAGCCTAGATGTGAGCTGCTGCAATATTACAGAAAGTCACTCTATAAAATGATAACATGCATGTTCAGCTTCGGGCAAAACACCCAATCGAAGAAACAGTGACAGTACTCATCTGCAAATGTCACTCCATAACTAGGCAAGTGAGACGCCGCTGGCACATGGCACTGTGCGCGCTTTGAGGAGACACAGCCCGGGTCAAGGCAGTCAGGTGGCGCCATCTCCTTGGTTTTGTCAGCTCACCTGACCAATGAGCTCCACACCGATTCCCATGCCAACATCCTCCCTTCCTCCCGTGGGTGGCCTGCAACTCACCAGTGCCCCAGGTTCTCCGGCGTCCTCAATGTCACCGGCGCAGGAGTTTGGAGTTTTGTCCGACTCCTGCATGTGTCCCTGGGCTCCCACACTCTTATCCGCGTGGCAGGAGGAGCACAGAGCTGCGTTTCCCATCTCAGCTCTACAGTTTTTGCAGCCCGCAGGCCGGGGCTGGCCCTCGGCGCTCTGTCCAGGGCCCCCGGGGGGACGCTAACGTGGACGGCTCATCCAGATGCGCCCGAGCTCCTCGGCTCTGCTCCCCTGCGCGCCCCCCGCCAGGCCTCCCCATCTGCCGGTGGGCTGGTGTCGGGAAGAACTCAAAACCCCAGCAACTGCGGGCTGCATTCGGTGACCATTTCCAGCTCAGGGCCTGCCAGGCTATTTTTACACCTACCAGGCCAGCTATGCATGTCAATGGGGCGGGGGGGGGGGGGCACGGAGGCCAGGGGAGGGACCGTGTTGTTTGGTTTTTCACTGTGCAAACAGCCCGCTCACACGAGGACTCCAGTGCCTGCTGTGTAAAATGTCTGTACATACGAGAACTGTGCATCACTGAAAGCATTCCTTGCAATCCTCTGATTCCCCTGTCTCCCCACTCACAGAGAGTACCAGATTTGTTAATAACCTCGCCTGATTAGCATAACAGCTAAAAGTTACTCTGCGATTGCTGAAAACAAGTGGCACCCACGTGGCTTGCATACAATTTCTTTTTCTCTATCCTTTACAGAAAACAAGGCGCCCTCCTTTTAGCATGTAACACGCATGGGAAACACACTAGTCAGAATGGCTCACTTGAACCTGGTTTTGCTCTTTATAAATCAGGTACAATTTGCCATTACTCCTAAGGGTGCCATATACGAGCAAACATTTTGATTCACTCGTTTATAATTCTTTCAAATTTTTAACATTTTGAAAATACTCAACTTTATAAAAAATAATCGAGTTGGTTTCCAATGCCAAACAATCTCTGAAAGCGTATAAATTTTGGAAAGCAACTGTTTTCTACTGAAAGGAACACTGGAAACACAGCAGGCTGAGGAAGCCAACCGTGATAGAAACCAAGGCTCTTTTCTGGACTGTTATGGACTACACTGTATCTCCCCATCAGGGTGTCCTCTGAATCTTTAATATGTATAGATAATTATGGGAATATCAGTTCTATCATTTTTATTTGTTTTGTGTTTATATCTTCTCTTCCAAATCATTTTAAACTACTCAACAGAGTCCAGACTTAGACTTTTGTATCATTCATTCACAATATATATTATAAGTTAATCACTATATATTCGATAAACTAAAATTCACCTTTCCTCTTTATTAACAGTAGTAACAGCAGTAGTAGCAGCAGTGGCAGCAGCAGTAGTATTTTCTGGGGCTGCATTCAAACCCAGGTCTTCACACATTTCAGGCAAGCGCTCTGTCACCGGGCCTTACCCCTAGTACTGTCATTATGTTTTAAAAAACTAAAAACACTTTGTCACAAGAGAATACCATTCCCAGAGTGCCATTCTCAAATTTGAGTCCGTAGAACCTAACAACCTCAGACCAAGAACAGCATTTTAAGATTGTTTCCAAGAGGCTTTTTCACCAATTTGGTTTTGAGTCACTTCTCAGTCCAGAGTTGGTGGACCTGAGCATGTTACTGACTGTACAAGTCCTGGCCTGCACATCAGTTCTCAGAGGCATCACAGCATTCACTGAAATTATTTTTACTTCTCAGCTATGAGTGAAGGCTTATTTAAGAAACAATTTATTTTACAACACTGAGATTCCATTTTACTCCAGAAAAAAAAAATGGCTATATTTAAGAAATCAAATAATAACATGCTAGAGAAGTCACAGGAAAAAAAGGACCTCTTCTTCACTATTGGTGGAGTGTAAACTGCTATAACCACTATGGAGATCAATATGGAGATTCCTTAAAAAAACTAAAACTAGAAATATCATTTGACCCAGCTATTCCCCTTCTAGGTGTCTTCCTGAAAGAGTTAAAGACATCATATCACAGTGATCCACACACACCCATGTGTGTAGTAGCACAGCTTGTAACAGCTAAATCTTTGAAGTGGGATATATGTCCACCAACAGATGAACGGATAAAGTAAACGTGGTATTTATACACAGTACAGTATTACTCTGCTATGAAGATGGATAAATTTGAGTCATCTGTAGGAAAATGGAGGCACCTTGAGACCTGTGTTAAGTGAAGTGAATCAGACACGCAATCTTAAATATCACATCATTTCTCTTATATGAGAAACCCGATATATAAATAAGGTGCAAATTAAGGATAGACAACAGGAAAAAAAGAGAAAAAGTTACTGTAATCCAACATGGTCAATGTATCTAAAAGTGTACTTCGATTTAGTATAATTGCTTTATGTGTTTTATATGTTTTTGGTCTGTTAGTTTGGCTGTTAATCTCTGTTTATGATAGTTAATTTGATAAAAATTTTAAGATAAATGAATAAATCTAATTCTAGCAAAAATAATTTAAAATTTTTGTTTTAAATTACTGAAGGCATCTTTAAAAACCATTGTTTTAAATCACAGACAATATTGTGACAACCATAGAGGAGCACGTTCTCCATTCATGTTACACATTCTGCATTTGTATTAAGGGAGAGGGTCCCAGCATCCTAAGGCAGAGCCTTAAGAGAAAGAATGAGTAAAGACAATGCTGCCACATTAGCAACAGGATTAGAGGCTGCTGGCTGAGAGGTATCAAACAAAGCCTTCCATGTTGCACAGGTAATTTCATCCTGATGAAATAAGTGATTCATCATACGTCTCTACCTCACTAAAACTGCCACATACTTGAACCACCCACACACTGTAAGAAGTAAGTAGGCTGCGATGTTTAATGAGAGAGAGAGGGAGAAAGAGGAGGAGAGAAAGGCAGGCGGGCAGGCAGGAAGAAAGGAAAGGAGGGAGGAAAGAAGGAAGGAAGGAAGGAAGGAAGGAAGGAAGGAAGGAAGGAAGGAAGGAAGGAGAGAAAGAGAGAGAGAGAAGAGAGGGAGGCAGGCAGGCAGAGCAAAGCAGAGATCAGAACCAACTCACTACATATCAGAAAATTAACATGCTGAGACTTCTTAGAAGAAACTAGCCATTCATCTTCTTATCTCTTTTTTCATCCCTGAGAAATTTTCCCATTCTTTCTCCCATAGAAAAATGTTCTGTTTGTTGAATATAGTATCTGTACACCTATTATTAGAGCTCCCTAAAATACATCACATGGTGGCCCCCAAGCCCCATTGCTGAAGCTCCGTGCTGAACAAGAACAGGCAAAGGAGAGAGGATACAAACTCCAGTCCTCTTCTGATGCCGAGATTTCTTATTTTCAGACTAAACAAATTTAAATGCTCAACCTGGAAGTTATCGATAGCTGTGAAAACAGAATTTCCAATGAGCTGCTTCCTATCTGTGATCGCTCCAAACACTGCCAGTAGTCCAGTACTTTCCAATCCAAACCAAAAGGGTGAGTGGCCAGTGGAAGAAGGTATTACTTCAGAGGTCAACACATGTGTAGTTCTATAACCCAGTGAGAAAGTGATATTAAACACCAGACTGGGTTGTCACAAAAGCTTGGGTGCCATGATATACCATAACCATAGCAGTTTGTCAAGCTGAAACCACAGTTAACAAATTCTATGCAGCACCCATGTCTTCATAACATGCCCATAGACAGCTAGATCTTGGTGGATATCTGACAAGAGATTTGCTTTCTGCCAGGGCAGAACAATGTCACCACTGTTCCTCAACAATGTCTCAAAGTCATTAGGGCAAATTACTCAGCAAGCAAATATTTGCATGTTTGACCACACTTAGAGCAGGACACATGAACCTGATATACAACTTAGAGAGTGAAATACAAAGTGCCATGATGGGACATATTCGCAGTATCTTCTTAAATTCCCAGACATCTTACTACTATGATCCCACCCATGCTGCTGTTCCAAATCCATCACAAGAGAAAGCGATGAAGGACTGGGGACAAAGGCCAGCTTCGCAGCTGTAATCTCTGAAAGTCACTTTTCAGCTCCCCAAAACAGCAAACCTGAAAGCCACGCACTGCTGTTTTAAATCTCACCTTCTAAGTAAGAAGCAGTGGTTACAGAACCAGCGGGAGAAGAAATAACTGCTTCCATTGTACGACATACCCTCAAAGGTTAGATCACAGCTCTTGAAGTGGAGTTTTGAGATCTTTTAGTGAGGTGATCACACCCCTAGGATTTGGTTCTACCACTAATTTACCTGTGTGGATTTCTGTAACCTTTCATCAAATTCAGGCTCCACTTTTCTCTTTTTTAAAATAAAAGTGTTATAACAGATGATTGCTAGATCCTTCTGCTCTGGAGGTTTTGTGTCTAGGACACAGAACTTGTTAACGTTTGAACATACACCTCACACAAGGTGGTAGTTGAAAGTGACCATCATTTAGACCATTTGAACAGGAGAAAAGAATGATACAAATTTCTTGGCATGTTGTTCATGCTGTCTGGCTCGACAGGCTGTATTTGTTCACTCTTGCTTCCGAAGGAAACTCACAAGGAACACGAAAAGACCAGTGTGAAGTAAGACAAACTCTTTGTTGGTATCCAGGAACCCTTGTCCAAGATGAGGACCCCTTTGCTCCTGCTCTACCTTTCCTCAATATGAGCCTCACTGATAAACCACACCCCACCACCACCCTCCACACCCTCAGCGGGAGAGGAACTTCCTCCTGAGAATCATCTTACTCTCCACAGCGGATTCTGCAGGACATATTTATAATCTTTGCAAATCAACCTCACAAAGCTAGTCAGGGTCTTTTTTTTTTTTTTTGGCTGGTAGGGGTCTTATTCTCCCTCAAAGATTTTGATCAATATGTTTGTAGAAGGCAAGTAGAATCATATTAAAAATCCTGAAAATATGTTTGGCCATAAGTCTTTAAAGTGGCAAATTAGAAAGACAGCTTCCCTTGGAATCAGTATTTAATTCTTTTTCTCCCCTCCAGGTTGCAAGGGTTATTCATGAGAATATCTACCATGCAAATGAAGAAAGCAACACAGGATTTCTCTTAATCACAATTATCATATTCAAAATAACTGACCTAACCTGATATTTAGTTAACATTTTATATTTCACAGTTCATCATTAATATGGAAGTTTTATGCTACCTTTGCTAAATTTAAAAAATGTGCTTGGATTAAAATCTGCCCCCTTCCCACTTTTTTACCATGACAGCCATAGTTCAAGACTGAATGACTCAGTCAAATATATTCATCTGATTGAACTGTTCGGTTATCTTGCTGTGCGCACAATCCTCCATGTCAACATAATCACATGAAACCAAGGGCAAGCTCAAACTCTGGGAATCACTGACCTATGGAAATAAAATGGAACATTCTGTGCAGAACCCAGGCAGCTTGCTATGTTTTCCACATTTGGGCATGTTCAATAAAATGTATCTGGCTAAAAGTTAAACTCATAATGATTTTTACCAATTGGATCTGTTACATAACTGATCAATCGGGAAGCTGTGTAATTTATGGACCTACACTGGAGTCCCTATACTAACATGAGGCATGACTTTTCCAGTTGAAATCAGCATAAATGACTTTCATTGTTTATGCTTCATACAAATTAACCAGAAGGAATATCACCAAGCTATTCATGGACCCACAAACATCAATTAACCAATTTAATTTTATATTCCTTCTAGCAGTTATTTTCATTCCAGACTGCTGCCTTGTGAATTTTGGCATATGAAGGACAACATCCCCTTACAGACAGAGCCAACAACTTATGAAGTTTTCCAAAGGCTGCTCCCCACAATGCCCCACATGAAGTGGGCAACTCCATAAATGTCAGTGACATTCAGCAGAGGACGAAGAAGCCTAGGGTATCCACAGCCAAAGGGCCATTTGACTAATTCTGTGTTCTGTCACATTGAGCGGGAGTTTGAAATGCAACATGAATAAAACAATTTAGCCATTGTACACTCCCACATGTTCTGAAGAAAAATGTGTATACATAATACTCAGAAAAATGGGTAACTATGAAAGTAAGACTCCTGACAAGTTTTATCTGAAGAGGGGCAAATGATTAAAATCACAGGATAAGACTTTCAAAGTTATTTTTTGAGACCTTAGCCAGTATTTTAGTGGACCAGCATTTCTTCTAAGTTTCTATCTCTGACTAAGGGAGGCAGCTGACAGGGACAATTTGAAAAGTACTCAGTTAGGATGATTTTTAAATGAGCAGTGACTAGCTTAACTGTTGACCAGTCAGTGGGGAATGTCTGGTGTCCAAAGGAGCAACATTTTTAGATGAGACCACTACAGGCAGGAGGCTGGGGAGAAAGCTGGCCATCTCCCTCTATGAGCTGCCTGCCTCGCTTCTCCAGACTGATCTATCAAAGAGGCCTCTCCAGGGCCACCATACTTAAATTCAGTGCCCTGCCACGAGGAAGGATACATTTGCGTATCTTGAAACCACAATGTTAAGTGAAGTAAGCCAGACACACAAGCTTACATACTGCATAACTTCTCTTATATGAGAAACCCAAAGTACAAATAATTTAAAGAGTTAAAGAAAAGAGAGACAGTAGGAAATGAGGTGATAGATTGTTGGTAAATGGAAATGGGATCTTGTGATGGAAGGGTCGGGAAAGGAAATGAGGAGAAGAGAACAAAAACTCAAGATGTGTTACGTACATGTACCTAGTCCTTACAATGAATGCAACCAATATATACCTGCAAACATGCACTTACTGTGTACTACAAACATGTACAAGTAAAAAGATTTAAACTTCAAAGTATAAGTAAATTAAAGAACAGTATAAAAAACAGATGATAGGAAACAGAGAACTTTCGCAAAGGGGAAGGTGACCAAGAGATTGGAGAAGGGGTAAAAATATTAACATGTTATGTACCTGCACCAACTCCAACAATGAATGTGATCATTATGTACTGAAAACATGGACTAATAAAAAAATCCTACAAAAATAGAATGGTTGAGTATCTAAACAAGAGAAATGAGAGGACGGCTCCAGAATTTATTACTGACCTTCCCAATTACTATGAGGCATATCATAAACCCCACCACTGAGCTCAAACGAATTATCCATTAGTAAGAGCAGCAAATAAAAATTTTTTCTTCCTCTTTGTCAGTTCTCACTTCACTTAGTACTTGGCCAGTATTTTCCTTTGAAAGTTCATAAGCTTAGTTTGTACACATTTGCCCCAGAGGTTTAGAGAGAATTTTGCACAAACTTTTTGGCCTATGACACAAAATATGGAGGGTTAAATCTCTTCATATATTTGTCACTACTGAAAAAAAAATTTTAACTGTAAAACAGATACCATTTGCCTGTACGCATATATGGAATATTTTAGTATATAGTATTTTAATCTATTGGTCTCAAAATATTTTAAAATACTAATATATCAATGAAACATACCCACGCAGACAGCATTTGAGTATCATGCTGCAGTGAGGCACTGGTCAGTCAAGAACAAATTCAAACTATATTATTTAATGGGGTTCAAACTGAAGAAAATAGGAATATTTGCCTTAGAAGTTCCAATTATACCTGATTTACTATGAAGGTAGTAACACATTTCTTACTACGAGGTTAGGACAGTAAGTCAAGTAGGCTTATCAAGCTCTATTGCCTTGACTTCGTGAGTGACCGTAGAATACGGTATCCTCTTCTTTAACCGCATGTCAGGCATGCACTTGATCAAGAACAGATGCACTGCCATTATGGAATGACAGGCAGACTACATTCAGTTTACTTCAAAGACTGCAAAAACTCAAGAGTGCCGAAAAGAATCTGTCAACTGGTTATTCATTTGAGCTCTATTTTAAGATCTATTTAGACAAATTTACCCTGTGCGTCTTAAAGTGTAAAGAATGGTTTATAATACTTCATATATTATTCACCGTGGAATAGATGACCTGATTATATATCTTTTTTTCTCCCTGGAGAATGGGAGAATTTTTTTTTGGTGCTGGGCCTTGTGCTTATGAGACAAGCACTCTAACCACTGAGCTAAGTCCCCAGCCGGGAGAATTATTTTTAAGCTTTCAATTATGCCCTACTTTTCTTTTGGAAATAGAATCATTTAAAGGCAATCAAAAACTCCAGGAATATAACAATAAAAATATTATAAAATCAATATTGTTAATTCATTTTTCTAAAAATGTGTTAGTATGGTCTCATGTCCTTGAAGCTAAAATACTATTGGCTATCCATTTTTATTTAATCCAATTTGAACTTTAAAATTCTCATCTGTATAATAATGAAATATAAAAAAATAATGAAATATAGTAAAGAGACTCTCATGCTAATGTTTGCATATGTTTCATCTTTAGAGTCAAAAGTTTATAAATCCTGCTGAGATGTCAGCATATAATTCATCTACTCCAGACAGAAGGGGAGAGAGGGAGGGAGGAGAGAAGAAAAGAAAAGGGAAGGGAATGAAAGGAGGGAAGAAAGGAAGGAGAGCAAAGGAAAGAAAGTATGATCAAAACTGCAGATCTCTAAAACGTAAAGGGTTTCTCCTCTAAAAAGATGAAAGCATTATTTTTCAGAAAAATGTTTCGCCTTTCTATTAGTCCTTTAGAGTTAGTGTTTAAACCTGCTCAGTATTTTCATATGTCAATGAAAAACCTCTCCCCTAAGCGAGTGTCCTCCTAAAATCTGCTCCTGGCCCAATCTTCTCAGACTCAGGCACCCACAGCCCTAACTGCCTTGCGGCCTAACCTGGGAACCTGGCTAGGAAACGTTGTTATTGTTGTTGATGGTACTGAGAATTGAACCCAGGGTGTTCCCACTGAGCAACCTCCCCAGCCCTTTTCTTATTCTTTGAGACAGGTCTTGCTAATTGCCCAGGTTGGACTAGAACTTGAGACCCTCATGCCTCAGTCCCCTGAAGTGCTGGAATTATAAGTCTGTGCCACTACGCCCAGCTTTTTGCAGTTTTTAAAGTTCCCTTTCCCATATATCCAGTTCTGCAGAGTCTTCTTTTTCCATCCCTTTGCCACTGTTTTAGGTCAGTAATTCATTTCCTGATGGAATTACCCTGTCACCTAAATAGTTTCCTGGTTCTAGTCATGCTCTACTTCTATCCATTCTCTACACTGGAGCCAGAGAGACCTTGTCACAGCTCAGAAATATTTAGAGCCCTCCCTAAAATCTTCTTCACAGAAGCCAAGCTCTTTAATGTGGTGTAGACCTGATTCCCTCTCTTTCTGGTCTCCATAATCTCATCTTTGCCTTTCTTCTTGCAATTTCTCTTGGATTACAGTTAATAACTAATCCTCCATGTGGATCTCTCTCAAGAGTTATGCTACTTTTCCAACCCCTGCACAGGCACGAGGATTAAGGGCTTCTGTGGACATGGAGCCATCATTCAATTATTACCCCATACTGTGATTGTCTTTTCAGTGCTTGGCTTCCCTCACCACACTACGGGCTCATAATGGACACACATTATATTTTATTTGTCTGTTTGTCTCTTGTACTCCTGACAGTGCCTCTATACAGCAGGCACTCATAATTGATTACTGAATAAACAAACAATAAAAATCTTGTTTCACACATGTAAAATGTGATTGGTTCTTACAGTTATTTCATTTATCCCATAAATATTTATTCAGCACTACATGCCAGCCCCAAATACATCATTTAAATAAAAAAAGGCAAACGTGTAATATTACTGATGTACACACAGATATGCTTCAATGGACCTCTGCAAATGGCAATCTGCAAGAATTTATCCAATTACCATTAAATGTTGCTTTGTTTTTTCTCATTACTATCCCATCAGCTCTCATGTGGCTATTTCTTCACATGCTTGCCTTGACTATGAAATGGCCCAGGCACTGAATCGACTGGTAATGATCTGAAGATGAGGAGGAGGACTGAAAAGAACAGGATGCCAACAGCCACAAGAGTAGTGGCAGCCCCAAACCAGAAGACGGTCCACTAGGCTTGAATGAGCTATGTCCACACTACAGCTTTTCCAAGGTATCCACAGAGAATAAGTGTTGCTCATGGCAGAAATATAGTGGTTGCCCTGTAGAGTACAAATGGAAACTCTTGCAATGAAGGTACACACACACACACACACACACACACACACACACACTGCTCTGTGGCTTGGCCATCACGGATCTGTAACATACTATGTGCTGTAGAAACTTACTTTCACTCCATGCTTTCCACTGACAGAGGTGTTCAGAGCTCTTCCTTCGCTGGCTGGCTTGGCTCCCACTGTTAGATCAGCAGCAGCTCCCTACCTTACTGCCACGTCTAATCTGCTTCACACTCGTCATGTCTGGATGGTCACCACTTCCACTGACATTGCTTCTAATCTATGACAATCACTTCCTTCTTCTTTCCACAGTTTTTCTTTACTTTTCATGAGCACATTTACTCCTACCATGTCTAAACTCCAATACAAATATTCACTTTTATAGACCACAGACACCAACAATACAGCAAATGTGTAAAGGTGAAAAGACCTCACAGTTATGACCTGCAGTCCATACGCAAAGAAGTTTGTTTTCATGGTCAACAGACCAGTAAAGCACTCAGTAGAATTTTTCCTTGCCACTTAGACACCAATAATTCAGGTATCTCTAACTGCAACTAATTGTATGTCCTGAAGCAAAGAACACCCTAAAAATTCAGTTTTGGCTCTTTTTATATAATGCTTCCAATATTTGAAATTGGAATTTCCAATTTCTAAGTTCCTATTCCTGTAAAATGTATTTCTAACTTTATATTTTGATAGCTCTGACTATACGGCAAACTTCTAATCAGACTTTGTCAAATTTTGCTACACACATAGGTCATATTCTACCTAGCTGACCAGGGAGGATGTTAAGACAGTTTAATTTTATCCTACATTCTTCCTTAAAAAGAATCATCAATAAGAGTTTGTACGGCTTCCACTGACCACTGACATTTTAAAATGTCAATCTTACTGAAATATGTTCTATTTTAATAACATTCAATTTTAGTTGATCAGGGGATCAAATGTTACAAACCATCCCTGATAAGGTGTTTCCTTCTCCTTGCACTGGAAGCCAATACAGTTCAGCTTATTATTATCCCACATTATAATAAAGGAAGCTCAACCTTCCCATAGTATAAAGGTATCACACAGATCCTTGACCTCATTATTCAGGGCATCAGATGTGGCATTCAAAGACCTTTAGGGCTTGCCCAGCTTTTAGAATTTGTATTCAGTAATGTCTCAGTAGCTTTCCTTTTTCAGTTGAGTTTGTCCTTGAATTCTCTCTGTGGTTGCAGAAAAAAAATAACCTCAACTTTCAGGAAATTTAATTTTAGAAATCATCCATCTGCAATTTGATACACTGTCCCCAAACTAACCAACCATCTGGGGGGCCGACCATACCTCTCTTCAGCTGTCACAAGAGATGACTTCTGAAGACACCTGGGACTTAGATGGTTGTTTGGTGCTAACTTGGTGGTCTGAGCCGATAGCAGTATGGATGGCTTGAGCACCTGATAATTCTGCCCATTCTGTCTCCTCCCACGACTAGCCATTGGAGACCTTGCTGTACTATAAACCACGTCACAACTTCTAAGACTCTGTCCTCTATTCTGCTTGCTCTGATCCTTAAAATGATAAAAAATATTTTGTGTTTTTTAGTGATACATATTCTCTATCACAGCTACTTTTCATTAAAGCATTATAAAGTCAATTGGAGACATACGAGACAAGTTGTCCAGAATCTTTCTTTCTTCCTTCTTAACCCTCACTCCATTTGACAAAAGAGAGTTATCCCCATTTCTGCACCCTGGTTTTTCTGAGAAGTTGAATCAGCTGTTAGATCAAAAGTACTCTGGACAGCAGTTGGTATACAGTGCTGCTCTGGAAGTTAGCTATGATTATTTGCCCTCAACTTTACTCTTCTTTCTTGAATTGGATGACTCCAAATTTTATTATCTGCCCCACAGTTTAATTTAAACAACCTCAAAATCAGATATAGGGTCATCAGATAGACAGTGCAGTTCAGAGAAAAGGCATAAGCTTTGCAATCCAACATCTGGGGCCTGTCTGTCACTCACTGCATTTATTTGCTGTAAGATTTGGGGGGAAATGAATCATTCTAATGCTCATTTTCCTTCCTAATAAAAAATGAGGTTATAAATATCCACCCCACTGGGAGAGTTACATGATATAATAAACAAGTGCAAAAAGCCAAGCATAAAGTCTGCGTGTTCTTTTCAGTTCCTTCTGCTTGGGTCCCTGATGCAGTCCATCTGCTGCCCCCGCTCACCCCCAACTTTGGGATAAAGGGGTCCTGCTTTCCTCCCCACCTTCCATCTAGTAGTGACTCACAGTGAAGTCACCTTCAGGAAACGGTTCCTCCAGCTGCCCCGTCTTACTCACCGACCACTGAGGAAACCCTTGTACCCTCACTTATAGCTACGGACAACCAATAATTAAGTTGCCCCCAAACAACAACTTCATCTTCCTCCTTATGCTGTCGCAGAAAAGGATTCATCTTTGCTCCCTCACTGGCCCATGTGATGGAGCCGCGGTCCCCTGGCTGCTGGAGGGGTGCCACGAAGAAGCTGGGGGGACAGCCCCTCCTGCGACATTTCTCTTTCCCAGTACTGAACCTTGGCCCCACGGCCCACATCAGCAAGAGATGCTAAGCCCTGCCTTGCTCGATTCCGAAATATTGACAGCTGCTGGAAATCCCCATTGCTGCATTCTCTGTGCAGAAATGAACTCCAATGCTGACTTTTTCCAACATGGAGGAAGACATCATGCCTTACATGCCCTATCACATCCCTTCTGTGCTCCAGACCCCTTTTCTTCACAGATCTGATGCCAGGTCCCAGACTGGCCCATGTGCCTCACACCACAGTTCCAGGGCACAAAGTCCCCAGCTGCCTGTGATGATAAAGCTCTTTGGAACAATTCTATAATTTAAATACTTTTTAACTTACAAATTTTTTCTTCAATTTCCGATAGTTATTAAAAGGATCTGTCTCATAGCTAAAGCTCATTAGAATGATCATTCTTGCCAGGCGTGGTAGCACACACCAATAATCTCAGCCCTGGGGAGGCTGAGGCAGGACGCTGCAAGTTTGAGGCCTGCCTGGGCTACATAGTGAGTTACAGGCCAGGCTGAACTATGTAGCAAACCCTTGTCGGAAAAAAACAAAAATATCATTCCTGTAAGCACACTCTACAGTAAAACTGTAATATTAAAACTTAGATACTGATATATTGAACATTCAGGGAGGAAATGAAGGGAGAAACATTATTATAACAGATAAAAAAATGAAGCAACATTTTGGGAAAAATACAGATACATTTTTACATATACATACATATCTACATAGAGATCAAACCATAAGAGAACTCCAAGTACAGGTTGTCTCAAGGAAAAATCTACTCCAAAATGAGCTATTTAAAAACAAATATATAAGCAAACCTCTAAGGTAGTTGCAGAGGGGCTCGTAGTGTGATAGCTGTGACGTCGCAGGATAATATTCCATTTTTCCTTTTGTATGGAAAATAAATTTTCTGAATCCACTTTATTACCCTGTTTGGTCAAATTCTTGACCTATTCACTCCATGGTAGTAACTGAGCTCAAAGAGGAGAGGAAAGAAACAAGCCTTTGAACTCTTGAGCCTTTTGTCTATACATTTCACTCTAATATCTTGCCAGATGTGTTTTTCTCTCTGAATTTTCTATGAAAATGCATGTGGTTTCACACAGAGAAAAACTGCTTCTCCAGGATGTGTGAAATCACAAAGGAATGTCAGGGGTTTAAATTCAGACACAATATGCTGCTTGTTGCGACAGAGTTGTGCCCTGGGGGTCTGTTTTGCAGGTCGGTCTTCTCTTGAGAGTCTAAAACGCACACAGCCAGGTCACAGTCACCAAAGGCTGCACACACAGCCAGGTCAGAGTCACCAAAGGCTGCATGGGCACCACGCTTCTATTCCTTGTTTCCTTCCTGCATTCTGACGATGTGCTTGTACATCAACATGCCATTTTCAGATGGGAAAAAACCTAGTGAAGTCGCTGCAACACTGGTATGTGTTGTAAACAATGAGATGCAGATTTCCGCAACTCGGCTTATACCCAGATGGTCCATGTGCAGGAGACACAGCACATGCACATACTATGTGACACCCATCAAAGTAGATCAGAAATAGACCAAGGAAAGTTGTAGTGTTTGCCCATCCTTTAAGGCAGTGAAATATGGCAGGAACAGTGGGGGCACGAACAGACAGAGTGTGAGCAACAACCAGGGTTAATGGGAAAGGGAACACCAGGGCAGACAGGGGTTACGAGAGCAGACTGCCAGACTAACGGAGCAGACGTCATGTACCCCAGAGGAAAGCTCCATGCCCTGCAGACTAGCGGATCAGTACTGAAGGCAGAAAAATAAATAGTTCACAAAACCACTAACTGAAAATTTGTATAGTGCTAAGCATTTGTGTGACTTTAAAATGCAAATAGGATATGTTAGTATTTAAATACCATTGACACAAAGGAAGACAAAAAATATTTCCCTGGAAGATTTTTGTTCTACACTTATGACCTTGTTGATTCATAAAATTGAGACCAGCTCTTTATACAACATCTTTAAAGCCCTGATCCTGTTTACGCCTGGTACAATCCATAGGCTGCCTAAGAAAACTTGGCTTTTTAAATCTAATTAGGAGACAAACCTGTGATAAGTCGGAGAACATGAAACAGCACTTGGATGTCAGAGTCAGTGAGGCACCTGTTGTGTTTTAGGCAACAGGGATGTGACTCAGGAAGGGAAGCTGCAGGCGGCAGGTGCGTGGATAGCTGGGCAGCTCTCCTAACATCAGGGCTCTGGGCAGCTTTCACCTTGCACATCGAAACTTTGCAGAGCACAAGCTATGGGAAAACACGTAAAGTTCTGCAAGGTGAATACATTCAGTTGTCACTGTTTATATAGAGAACACACGTGCAACTTCAACACGGGTACTGCCATAGCTCCTGACGGGTGCTAGAGTGCTATGCAAGTTGTGAGAAAGGGTAGGCTCACTACACATTGAATTATAACTGAGTGTTTAGATATTACATATCTAAACATTTTATCAAGAAAAATCGAGGTAGGCAAGCGAAATATTAATGACAAAGGAAAGGGAAAGAAAAACTGTACCAAGTTCAGCCACGCTGTAGCAAAATTAATTAAAATGAGAAGTGGAGTACAAATTTTGGGAGTGGCCAAGGGAGCGATTATTAGCAGTGAGGTATTATCTGTATATGGAAAACAGCCTGCTCGTGGGGATCATTACAGGAGCGAGCAGGGTAAATAAAAGGGAAAACTAATTTTAATGGTCCAAGCTCCAAGTGGCAAAAGAAATTCTCATTACACAGAAACGGCCTCTAACCAGACACTACACAGACTTGTGGCTTCAGTAACAAAACCCATGTGGAAGAATAAACAGTTGTTTATATAACTTAAACCAAAATAATTTTGCAAACCAGCAGGGAGATGTAGGGCATTCAATAAATGTTGCAGTTGTTATTTCAAACATGTTTAGTCACTAGCAAATTTTAAAAATCCACTTTCCCCCATTAAACTCCTCTCCCCATTTACTATTTTACTCAAAAAGGAATCAGGAATAAATGATTGCTGATCACAAATCAAGAGAGCAATGTTCAGTCTCATGCAGATGTATGACTAATAAAGACCAACTTCTACATTTGAAAAATGGCACTATCATGCATAAAATAATATTATGATTACACCAATTGATCTTGGGAGGTAACATTTTCTCAAATATTACTTTATGTAAAAGATACAGATATACATTTAAACCACCCCCCAAAAGAACTCCAAGCAGTCCTGTTCTCTATTTCTAATTTTCTTATATCTTTAAAACAAACCTTTAAAAAAGCCCACTTTCAGGGTTGGGGATTTAGCTCAAGTGGTAGAGTGCTTGCTGGCAAGCACAAGGCCCTGAATTCGATCCCTAGCAACCAAAAAAGAAAATAAAAAGGCCCACTTTATAACACAAGCTTCTTTCCCAAGTTTGTCTAGGAGTCTGAAGAAGAGCAAAAGTTATTCCAAACCAGACAAGGCAAATGTATCTCAGATTTTTCCCTCCATGATGACTTAGATAAAACTGGTCTTTGCTGATTTCTGTGTTGAAAGCAATAAAACTTTAAGTACTTGGAAGGCAAATTAGGCTGTTTACCCTTGCATTCGTTATAATTTATATATTTTTTCTAGAGTTGTTTATTTGAATTCCCACTCATTTATTCAGTTATTCAACTGGTTACTTCTATGAGGACAGACTCACGGATACTTGTGGCAATCTATGGGTTATAATTCATTACTTTTAGGACTTAAGTGTCACCCAAATTTCTCCAGCTAGTCACTGGAGCTTCTTCGGAGTCACAAGTCCCATCATTTCCTGAGCACTTTCTTACTCTAATCAGCCATCTGCAGGAGCTCTGGTCCTTCCATTGGAAATGACCTTCAGAGACCAGGACCTGGGCGCTGTGTGCGCCTGCTAGCACAGCACACAGCCTGCTTCCGGGACAAGTGAACACAGCCTGAAACACTCTGCGTGGACACGCCTTCGCTGTCCTCTTTACGCTTCTCTACGGCATCATCAACAACAGTGAATTCGTACTGATATTTTCACAGGCGTTTCCTAACGCTTCAGGCAATAAAAATATTTCCCTTTCTCCTTTTCTTACATAAAAAGGGGGGAATTTGTTGATGTAACTCATATTACCATTTGCATTGTGCTTTCAAAAGCAGTGATGCATTTTAGTCTTCAAAACTACTTTTTCATATATATTTTTATTGAGACATATACATCCATATATATTTTACTCATAGTGTATAAATGTCATTACTAATTCAGATATGCAGATAAGAAAGCTGAGGCCAAGGATAAGAGATCCAGTTTGGGTGGAGCAGAGACTTGAATTAAGGAATTCCAAATCTAAATTTCATATTCTTTCTACTATACCAGAACAAAAAGATAGAACATTTGTTGGTCTATCAAACAGAAAAGTCTCGAATTTATAAGATAAACATCATCCTGCCACCATTTCAAACTCTCCATATATTAAGCAATGTATTTTTATTTTTCCCTTGACATGTATGTGGAATAAGTATCTGGTGACTACCATCCTAACGCCATTGGAATGTGTGCCCTTAAAGTCACTTTTATTCACCCCTCTTTTGTCTATTCTTAGCTGCATGCCAAGCTCTGTTTATCTCCCTTGGATTACTGCCACAGTCTCCTTTCTTCATCACAAAATCTTCCACAGTTGTCCTTTCTTCACTGAACTAAGTTACATCTTCTTGCTTTGAAAATCCTTCGACTTCATGTCCGGCCTCTACCTCCTTCCACTCTGAGCACGCGATGCTCACCAACTTGGATGCCAAACTCTGCGATCTGCTCGACACTACAGCTAACTTAAATACCCTCCCACTGCAACTGTACTCAGACATAAAAGGCTACTATACCTAATCTAGTATCAGCCTCTAATTTTCCCACTGATATAAATATCAATACCTATCTAAAAGAGAAGTTATTTGAGAGAAAATAATTTTAACTCAGTAATCTTTGCCACACTCGATTTGAAATTAAATACCCAGTGGTTATTCACCTGCTATCTCTTTGATTCAGGGGGCTGCAATATACTGTGTTACATGTAAAATTTATATATATATGGAAGATGCTTGATGGAAAAAATGAAGCATGGAAAATTTTTATCCAAGATAAGGAAGAGAAATAAAACAATTATAATTTTAAAAGCCTCAGGTTGACTCTAAGTGAAAAATGTGGCTAAAGTTAACAAGCATAGTTACTGGGGCTGGGGATTTAGCTCAGTGGTAGAGTGCTTGCCTAGCAAGAACAAGGCCCTGAATTTGATCCCCAGCACCAAAAAAAATTATTTGAGTTTGCCGCTTAAAAATCAAGTTCTATTGACTATTAAAGATTGTTGGAGTGGCTAAACTGTTCATAAGCTCTTATCCAGCTTACTCTAGAAAACAACCCAGAAGGCTCCCAGAAGGCTGTGTGAAGGCCAATAATGTTAATGAAAAAGGTACTTATCTCAATTATTGAGCTTCCTTCTGTGACAAACATTTCTCTTATTACTTTGCTACAAATTCTCTTCTACCTTTAGTGTTGCTTTCTTGTATAAACATCAAATGTTCTGAAATGCTGCTTGTGTTCAAGGACTGGGGATATGCGCTTCACATCACATACAAAGCTCCTTGTGTAAGTCAGTGAAGCCACCCTAGTCAGGGACTGGCATCTGCTCCCCAGGCCTTTGTCATCTGCCTTCTCCCCATTAAGGGGACTTGTGCTTTCACAGATGGCTTTTTTCTCTCCACCCACACCCAGGCTTTGATTCCTGTCCCTGGGAGCCCACAGTGACGCCCCAGGGTTCAGAGGCGCCCACCCTGAACTAACGCTCCTCATTTCCCAAGTGACTCTATTCTCAAAGGAAGTTGCTGCTTCCAGGTAACCTGGTCCACTTACACTTTATTTTTTTCAGTCATTTTAGGATGTGACATGGTTTAATTAAGCATTCTGGCCCAGTTTGAGGCAGAAGAAGTTGGTACTACTATCCCTAGTAGAATTCAAGAGATTTTTTATTCCCACCTAGCTATAGAGTTGAATAGTTTGGGAATTGCTGAATTTGCTCCAAGTGTTTACTGAGGTGCTTGACATCGTAGCACTCTGAATTTCAAAGTCAGCTACCATTACTGTCACTGGATTTCTGTGAAGCGACAAACAACACCATGATGATATTGTTTTGTGGGTTTTAAGCCCTGGTATTAGTAGCTAGGAGAAAATAAAAGAACCACAAGAACCTTCCTTCAAATGATTTAAGTCACTATGTGAAATACAGAACAACCACACATTTCATATGATTACTTCATTTTCTATATATATAATGCCTTAATAACGTCCAGAAAATTTCAAGTACCACAACAGGAACTATTTTCTTCCATTATTTCGTCTGCCAGGTAAGCACTATTAAAGCATACTTACATCATATATACAAAAATAGACAATTTTGGGTCTAACTTAATGGAGCAAATGATATTTTATTCTCATTATCTGTGAAAGTTCCTCTCAACTCATGGAGTTTCTGAGTTTATTAGAGGAGGGCACTGTGTCTGAGACATTAGCTCGAAATAATTCATATTGAAATAAGAAAAACTTGGAAATTCCATCAAACTATCTCATACATAATGAAAGGAAGCAAAGACATAGCTAAAAATAACAATAGCATTATATAACAAGAGAAATAATTCTAACGGATATCAAGTCCTCATCATTTTATAGCTCTGAAAACTGAAGTCAGGTCATATTTTACCCAAGTCACAAGCAGACAGAATCTTAAGCACAGATCTCTTGGATTTGTTTTTATAGTGCTTTAGTAGCTGCTGATAGTTTTATGTAATTATTACTTACAAAATTAGTAAACAGCTTTCCAGTATGTTGTCTCTTCTTTATCATTTTAGACCCATTTCAATTCTTGGTCAATGTTTTGAAAAGTTAGAAGCTAAACCTGATTAAAATGCAGCAGTAGTAGTTGATCTTTATATTAATAAGAAAAGTAGATTCTTAGATTTCACATTTACGAAGTTTATATCACTTACTTTTGAAAAAATTATCCAAGAGATTAAATAGTGCCCCTGAAAAAATTTGGAAAACCCATCATTAATCACATGTAAATGCACAAAGACAAGTCAGTGTTAGTTTTAATTTCAGCCTTTTTAATGAACAAATTATCAACAAGTTAAAATTAGCAATTAACAAAACTCCAGGCAAAATAAAAATATACTTAAAACGTGTGTGTGTGTGTGTGTGTGTGTGTGTGTGTGTGAAATAATGCCATTTTTCACAACCAAATAAAATGATCCTAACAATTGTTGTACCCTGGGAATTGGTCAGATTTCCACTGCTGGGATAAAATACCCAACACATACAACTTAAAGGTGCAAGGTTTTAACTCACAGTTTCCATGGTGGGCTGGCTCTGGGAAGAAACATCGCAGTGAAAGGGCAGGGTGGAGAAAAGCTACTAACCACATGGCAGCCAGGAAGCAAAGCCCAGGTAAAGAGCCAAACAGGAAGGGGCCACAGACTACATATAGTCCCCAGGATCACGTGCCCATGATCTACTCAGACATGCCCAGAAGGGTGCCTTGCTAATCTCCTGGTGTGTGACAAGCCAATCAAGTTGAAAACTGCGATTAACTGTCACACCAGGGAATCTCTCTTCCTTAACCCTGCTTCTACTGTTTTCTACTGAGGTGCTCCCCATGGTGTAAGCAACACAGTGATGATGTACAGTGAAAGGATGCATCTAGAAAAAAACTGAATTGGATATAAATGCAGCTCTAAGGGGTGAGGTGGAAGGTCTTTTCTCTCTAACACAGCTGCTAGTGAATGAAAGGAGTGAGTCCAGTGCTAAAAAGACCATTCCAGAATTCCGTATAACTGAGTAAGGAATCCCTTTCTAGCTACCCTAGAAGCTGCAATTAGCCAGGAAACATATGAAAGAGCAGCTGGTAAAATATTCATGCAAAAAACAAAAATGGTACCAACCAACCAAACAAAAAACTCCAACACTATAAAAAGTTGATGAAGAAATTTCACAAGGGAGTCTCTAAAAATAGTTTATCTATGAGTAGCTTATTCCTTCCTCCTTGCTATAGTCATCGTATATAATTTTGAAAAGATTGACCAAAGTCAAGTACAAGAAGCAAAAGGTCGTCATTAGCTTGTATTAGGAGTTGGAGAAGTACTGACATCTCTAAAGATTTGTGGCCTCCAAGGCCGAGACGTTACCAATTAAATGCCTAAGAGATTTACTTAAGTTCCTTCAAAACAGCAGAACCACGTGAAGACAACTTTAAACTACAGTTTAGTGCTCTCCTTCAAAAACTTAGTGTAGACAACTGCCAAACTCTTTCAGTTTAGTTGTGTAAAACTCAGGAGCACATAGATCTCCTTCCTGAAGATCATCTCCTTAGGGTAATGGTAGTGAAACCATAGCCCGTGAAGCCTTCTTAAATGCTAGCTTCGGCCTCTCCAGGTTCAGAATGAATTGCTTACTATGTACACTATAGACTAATTAGCCTTATTAAAATTTCAGAACATTGACAGAATGTCTCCTATCTACTCATGAAAATGTTTCCTCACTGGTGGTAATTTAGAATTATACTGATTATTGGAAGTAAAAGTTTCACTGTCCAAGACTCGGTAGAGGTTGATTTGGTGGAGGAACAGAAATACCCTTGTTGTTTCTCGTCTTGGTTGAAATCACCAGGGAGCTTAAAAAATACACAGAGTACGATCTACTTTCTGTCCCTATCTACTCCAGATTCTGACTTACTACTAAGGAGATAGAGCCAGATGATTCTGAGGAGACTGTCACAATAAGCATTTGAAAACACAACTCAAAAGAAAAAAAAAAAGGAAACACAACTCACCTTTGAAGCAAAAGGACCATACTCAAGTAGCTGACTATTCCACTGGCAATTTATGCAGAGTCCAAAATTTAGGGGGTGTCTTCTTTGTACTATTCTTTATTCTAATACTACTATCTCTGTCACTGAGATTAAAACTGATTATTATTTGCGAAGAAATTATTTTGAGAAGTATATAGTAAAAACAGTGGAATAACAGAAAAAGAGAAACATCATCCAAATGGTGTGAACAGAATTCTTCCTCACATTTTCACAGACTCCTGCAACGTTTCTTGAAAACAGCATAAGGGTTTTCTGGTGTCAAAATACATTACAATTTTACCCAATTGGTGAATAAGGTCCCTAATAAAATTAAAAGTTTGATAATAAAGCTCACCAGTAAAAATTTCTGATTTTTAAAGAATTAAAACATTTAGGTGAACTCAGACGAGTAGAACAGAAAAGGAAAAACTTTAATTGGGTTTTGTATGAAATTTTAGATTCCAAAAATAAGTCAAACTCACGCATAGTAGTTTTTTTAAATTAAGATTTTCTTTTTCTTTCAAAAGTCTTCTTAAAAAACTTATCTCAAGCCATATAATTGGGACTATTTTTGCTACAATCACGCATATTTGACAGCTGTAACTACTACCCTAAGCTAGTAGTTAGTCTCCCACTCAATGGCTGAAAGAAGTTCTTTATAATTAAAAACTAATAATAAAAACTCAGATTGAAGGTGCTCGAAAGAGTGCCATTAAGAGTGTAAATCAAAAAAGAATAAATAAATCAAAAAAAAAATTAAAAAAAAAGAGTGTAAATCACTTATATAAAGATAATTATTTTAGCCAAGAAAGGATTTGTGAATTGAGCTACAAAAAGGGGTTAGGAGGACTGTTAAAAAAGAAAGAAGAGGGGTCGGGGATTTAGCTCAGTGGTTAAAGTGCTTGCCTTGCAAGCACAAGGACCCGAGTTCAATCCCCAGCGCCAAAAAACAAAACAAAAAAACAAAAAGAAAGAAGTGATTTTTTAAAGCTATGGAAGCTTTTTAAATAGCTATGCCTGAACATTTTAATTTGGACTCAACTGGGAAAAGCAAATCAACAGAACTTTTAAATTTTCACTTACAAGTGGGCATTAGGACATTAAAAAGTAATTTGTCCAGGTAATGCACAAGAATTCACCAGTCTATCTTGTGCTAGTATGGCTGCTGGAAATACCAACACATTGTTGAAGAGGTTCCAAAAGTTGTAAAAAGACAATCTGATGTAGGTCCTAAAAAATGCTGATTAGAATCTTCCATGTTTGTAGAATTCTAGAATGTAATACTTTATCCCAGACCTTGTTATTCTGTTATAATTTGCATTTTTAACTACAGTGATTTGGTTTGGTGCCTAGAAACCTTTGTGTGTATGTGGTTCTTGACTAAGTGTAGCTGCTTCCTGCGCTGGGCTGCCCAAGCAGAAGTCTGAAGGACAGGAGTGATGGCAAGCCCACCCACACTTCCCTGACACAGCACGGTTTTCACAGAACACAGGAAAAGCAGGCTCAATTCATTGCTATAGTTCATGTTTTTAGTAGCCTCCCATTATCTGGGGCAGGGATATGTTTCAAGATCCCAGTGGGCACCTGAAACTGTGGATAGTACCAGACACTATGTGTGTTGTGTTTATATATATATGAAGTAGGCATAGTAGGTATAGTAAGAGATTAATAAATAATAAAATAGAAAAACTGCAACAATACACTGTAAAAAAAGTTATGTGAATATGATCTTTCAAATTATCTTGTTGCACTTTCACCTTTTAATTTAAAGGAAGCATGGCATATCTGAACTGTTACCATCACTACTTCTGCATTTTGGAACCATTATTAAATAAGAAAAGGGTGACCTGAACACAAGAGCTGTGATACCCTAACAGTCTCACCATAACCAAGAAGGCTGCAAGGTGACTAATGGGCAGGAAGTGTATACAGGACAGAGACGCGGCACAAAGGAAGGATTCATACCTTGGGCAGAGCAGAATGAGACAATAGAAGATTTCATCGTGCTACTCAGAATGGTACCCAATTTAAAAATTAGGAACTCTTTACTTCTGGACCATACTCATACCACAGTTGACCTCAGGTAATGAAACCAGGAGAAGCAACTATGGAATAAGGGACTGTGAACTTACAATTTAGTCTCATAATGCAATTCAAAAGCTACAGAAACCATTCCTCTCTTGACTTGTGAATATAGAGATCTTTGATTTTTAAAATATGTATCAATATAATTTTTTAAAGTTTTCAAATCCCCTTACAACTTGGTGAGACATCCATTACATTTCAGTAAGTATTCTTGTTGCCACAAATTAAATAACCAAATGGACAAGGATCATTTAGTGGAGTGTTTTAGTTACTTTTCTCTCGTTGTTGGGACAGAATACTTGACACCCAAAGTTAGGGGAAGAAAGGTTTATTAGCTCACAGTCTGCAGAGGTTTCAGTCTATAGTCTGCTGGGTCCGAGGCAGGGCGGGCCCAGCAGCCCACCGACCAGCTGACCAGCAGCAAAGTAAAATCAGGAAAATGCAAGGAATGTATGCAAATAAGCAATGCAAACAAGCAGCTCATTAGCCTCTTCCTGTATCTTTTATCTAGGCTACCTGCCCCCAGGGCGGCCCGCACTCCCATCCCCAATCTCAGTCTCATATCCTTGATCCCAGCAGAACGATGCCAAATCACACACTCTAGATGCAGCTATCTCTTACCACATGAGGCTTTGGGGGAACATCTAGACACAAACCATAACATGGGATGTCCCCTAACGGTTACTCTAGACCAGTGATGGTGAATCTTGTAGAGCTTTCAATGATAACAAGTAGCCCACTGTGGCACATGTGCCACAGGTTTGCCTCTACTCTGGTAGACAGAGTATGTCTTACTCCCTTTGAGGTAACAACTATTTATATTAAAGCAAAGCAAAGAATTGATCAGAACCTTTCACTGTGAAATTCAATGAAAAGGGCATGAAAGAAAGATTGCTTTTATTTTCTACTTAATACCACGCAAAACCAACTTTCATCATAATAAATACTCAAATACATTTTGAAGTCCTCATAAAATTATAAAAAAGAATAATGACATAACACTTTATTATTGCCAGCAAGTGGCAACAATTAAGGTGGAAATGTTAACTCCTAACAGTTGATTTTCCAAGAAATCTCATGAAATACTTTGGTACAATAACAACAAAATCACAACCTTAAATTTGTGTACTTTCCCCTCAAATGTATTATTTAATTTATTCTCACAGTTCTTAAATTTCTTTCAGCTACAGAAAGGCATTTTAGAGGTAAAGAAGTTGAAGCGTTAATAGATTAAATAATTCTATTTATAATCTTCACCATTGGTACAAAACCAAGAAATCACACATCCTTTTTCTTCGGAAATGAACTTGGGAGGCAGACAGATGAAGAGTTCAAATCCCAACTCTGCCACAGACCAGGATCCAATTGGTATTTAATAAATTATCATAGATATTTTTCAGGAAATATAAATTCTGTCATATTTAACAATATAAATAAAAATAATGGGAAGGATTTCTTAAGTATCAACGTGCTAAAATGTAGTCATACAAATTGTCTTTTATATGATTCTAGTGAGTATTAAAAGTCAGGATGGATTTCAGGATGGTTTTTCAAAGCTGTGAAATACAGCATAAATAAACTTACTTGAATGTTCATGGTGTTCCTAAATTTAAGCCAAAATTATTTAAACATATGATTTAACTCCAAAGATGCAAATATTTTGTTTTTCTTACTCATTCCTAAATAATCATTTATTGTACTAAATTTAAAAAAAAAAAGGGGGGAAAGAGAGGAGGGGAAGGGATGAAAAAAAATAGCATGTATTACGTAAGTGTCTGAATTCCCATGATGAATATAATCATTATGGACTGAAAATGCGTACTAATAAAAATAAAAAATTTAAAACGATAGAGGTGGGAAATAGTATGCAGTTGTAGAAAGAATATTATACTTGAACCTACTTTCTAGGACTCTTACAAGTTTGTGAGAACTCTGATAATTCTCTTAACCATTCTTTTTACATCCTTCTCAAGTCTAAACTTATTAGACTCCATACAGGAACTACAGATTGGATATGCAAAAATGGCTTCAGTTAATATGAAGTTAATAATTAGAACAGAAGTATCTTTTTATTCCTGAATAAACCAGATTAATGTGCTATTTTGAGCAAACAAATTAGTTTGTTTCAATTAATTTTAACCTTGGTCTACTTGCTTACTTTCTTACTTGCTTAGTTTGATTCTAGTCCTATACAGTATGACACAGATACCACGGGTGCTCAGTGTACACTATATTTAAATGTTACATATGCAGATTATAGCCTAAAGAAGGCTGAATATATTATTTTAAGATAAATTTTATTTATAATGAGGTTGAAATTAGATCCTATCATATATATAGTTGTTTTTTAAAACCACACTACTGACAACATGGTATAAGATGCTACAGTAATGCATGAAACATGATTCAAGTTCATAAACCATTAAAACTAATTAGATATGTTTTATGGAGTACAATAAAATAAATATTATTTTAATAGGTTTTAAAATACTAAAAAGAAGCACAAATATTAGCCTGCTTAATTCAATCATTTTAATAATCAGTATCCATACTTTTGGCCAAAAAAAAAAAAAAACTTTCAAACTTAGCATGTGTATTTCTTTCAAGTTCCATAATTCACTTTTATCTGCACTGGAGTGAGTCTCATCTGAATTTTTTAGGTAAACAAATTCATTGGCAAGAAGCTTTACAAATAGATGTAGAAATGCTACATTGTGATACACTCGATCATCCTTACAACTGATGTATTCCTTTTTGATTATAAAACGGCATCAATAAAAAGAAAAAAAAAGATGACAATTTTTAAATTATGTTCTGGAGACGGTGTTCCAGAGTGCCACTAATAAGCAATTGTCCCTTTGCATTTCTTCATGAACTATCACTCTGTACACCTTAAGGAATAATAAACAATGAGGCAGGCTTTGCCTCTCTCAAGTTAAATCTGGAAACTGGGTCAGGGGGTACATGGATATGTGCAGATGATGTTAGGGTTGTCTGTCCAGAAAATAAGTGCTATAGCTCAAAAACACACCCACGGTTTAAGCAAGCATCTGCCCTGCTGTGTAAATGTCTATGTAACACCACACACACTCGCAATAGGCAAGGGAGGAGGAGAAATGGTGTGTGTGAAAAAAGAAGAGGAATAAGGACAAATACCAGCTCTCCCCTCAGTCCCGCGATTCCCGCTGGTTCTGGCTTCATGGTACCCAGCTCTGAAGACTGGAGGGTCCTGTCATATGACTGCATGACTGACCAATGATCTCGCCTTCGCTGCTGGATTCCAGCTAGAACAACGCAGCGGCATCCCAGCAAATGAGTTTCTCAACAACTACTGACACTTTTTCATTTCAATGATACAATTTTTCACTTTAACAAGGTATGGAGAGGTAATATCCTCAGACTAAATACAGAAACAAACCAAAGTAAGACCAAATACTTCAGATGCCCACACAGGACTCCAGCTAAGCAAAGTTGCTAGGTCATAACCGGGTGCTGAACAAGCATTCCTGGCTAAGGAATAATATACTGTGCTTTGGAGCTCGAAAGATTAAAAAAAGATGTAAACTGAGGAAAGTGCTGTATGCAGTAATGTTCCATTGAGGGGATTAGGGACAGAACTGCAGTAACTGTCAAGAAGGAAGCCAACCCCACAAAAATGGCCAATAAGACTTCTGATATTATAAAAGAGAATTAGTGCACCCTTGAAAGAAGGTCTTTTAAAGGTCAAACAACATTAATTTTTCCCCAGAAAGGAAATTACTATATATGGCTATTTTTATTTGTGTAGCATAGTAACAATCATTTGATCTAACCAGTACTGAATTAAGTAGTAAAACTGACATCCTTATTCAGTAGCAGCTCAACTCAAAGTACCTGAGTACATCTCCAAAAAAAACGAGGCAAAGACAGTATCTCCAAAATGCAAAGGTAAACACCTATTACGGAGAGGAGAGGCCAGTGAGCTAATGGATTGCTAAGCATATGGATCCTTGGTACCTTCCTAATCCCAGAGCTATGTTTAACAACAGCTTGTGTACAAACCACTATTTTTATGCTCTACTAATGTAATATACCATTTATCATCTTCTGAAATTATTCAGTGACCTACTTAGTTAATTAAACCATCTATAGAGAACTTCCTTTAAAGATCCAGACCACTGGCTGAATGAGCGTCTGGGCACAATCAAACTCGCAAGATTATTTATGTTTTTAAGGGACAGAAAGATGACAATTCTGTGGTTTAATGTAAAGGGACTCGACATTTCCTTCCTTTATTTAACGTGTTCTAATTTAATGGACTTATTTAGAAATGTATAGGATTAATGCTAGAAAACAAAAAAGATAGAATTTTACAAACGCAGAAACACTGCACCAATATTCTTAGTGCTTTTTCACATACAACAATGTCATCTTCAGGAAGGAAAAGAATGCAGAAAACCTGTGGTTTATTCTTAGCCAGACGTCTCTATGGCACACACAGTCGCGAGGAGGCCAAGGATGTGGTAGTGGAGAGGAGGGAGAAGGAGGAAAATACCTCGACCTCCAGCCACATATCAACCCTTCCCGCTGGGGGCAAGTCTCAGAGTGCCTTGGAGGGATAAATCGCCTGCTTCTGAGACTGAATAGATTAAACTAAGGAGGGGAAAGGGAGACAAACATGAAGCGAAGGCATATTTCGCTTGGCTTGGTGAAAGCAAAGCAAATTCCCCCGCTCAGGCTGCGCGCTCCCAATGCAGCAAATGCAGGCGCGAGCTCCGGGCTGCAAGCGAGCCTGGAAACGCCGCAGGGAGAACGCTGCGGCGGGCGAGCCTGCCAGTCCGGGTCGCAGGGGCACGGGAGGGGAGCCACGCAGCCCTACCTTTCTTTTCCTTTCCATACGGTCTCTGGGGATTTTCCGTTGTTTTTTTCTGTCTTTCTCCAGATTTTTTTCCTTTTCATCCAGTTCAGCCTCTCGAACTTTTTTAATCGAAGCAGCAGCGTGAGCCATTTTGCAGAGGAAACCCGCGAGCAGGCGGCCGTTCGGGCGGTGTGGGAGCTCGGGGTGACGCGCGCTCGCCCACCAGGGCGATGGCCGGCGGCCGGCTGCTCACGGAGTAATCCGCCGCCCCAAGCTGGGTGGGAGCCTCGCGCCGGCCCCGCAGCGCCCGCAGCTCCAGACGGGCCAGTCCCCGGGCGGCGCACACCTGCACGCGCGCGGGCGTGCACGGAGGTGTGCACCGAGCCGGCCAGCCTGGGCCCGGGGCCGCCAGTGCAAAAACACTGCCTCAGACGCAGGCGTTACAAGGGAGCCTGGCTCGCGGGGGACCCAGAGGCAGCCAGGAAGAGGCCACCTCTGGGAACTGCCGGGCGTGGGTGGCTGCTCCCGCTGGCGACCACACCTCTGCGCAGGGCGAGGGGAAAATGGTGCAGTCTCGCTAGCGCTCGCCGCTGTCACGCAGGACGCGCGTCCCTGCCCTTTCCGCGCAGCCCTCGCCTCCTCCAAGTTGCATCTGGAGAACAGACCCGATGCTGCCAGATTTGGGGAGCCAGCAAGGTTGGGCGTTGACTGCCATGCGGCAGGGAGTGGGGCTGGGAGTCCTCGTGCACGGCCCCATGCGAGGCTGCGAGGTTGCGCGGAGCGGCCAGGTGCTGAGGGTGTCAGGGAATAAGCTGTGATCCGCTGCGCAGCGGGGTCATCCCGGGAAGGGGAGGCGGAGCCGGAGCCCGGAGCCCTGGCACTCTAGGACCCTGCACAGGTGCTCAGGACTGGTCAGCAAAGGCAACGTGAGGAAGGAAAACGGCATCACTTTTTCCGGATGCTCCTGACTACACCCGGGAGGGAGGCAGGGACCTGCCACGAGAGAAGATGGAGGATGCGACTTGTTAACTCACAAGATGAAATTCTCAACGGTACTCCAATTGCACGCACTGCCGCATTTTCATAATTGTGCCTCAGTTTTAACAAGGGCTTATAAGAGGCCGAGAATAATGCTCAGTTCTTAATTATTCATTCTTAACTGGAGACACTGTTGGATCAAAGTGGATCAGTGGCTCAATACCCCTACACACACACACACACACACACACACACACACACACAAACACACTTCACATTTTAGGAGAAAATTCTTGACTACTACAATTGAAACTAAAGTAATCCAATTCCACCTCTATCTTACTGTTAGAGAAAAAAATCCATAATATGGAAACTGTCCTCTTAGAAAACATGGTTTTGTAGATCAGTGACGAGTACAGAGCCTTGCTTCCTATACCACATGCAAATAACAAAACAGTAGCTCTTCTCATAGGGAAAATACTAACTTTCTATAGTGTAGGTGGGCTCTCCGTGTTTCATCTTATATAACATAATCTGCATTTTTAAACTAAAATTGAGTGGAAAGCAGTGGTTTAATATTCCACAAGCAAATAATGCACATTCTATGGTGAGACAGAGTGCTAACCCAGCATCTTATTAGATTCGAACTCTGGTTAAAGGAGAAAATGATCACTACAGCAGGGCCAGTGCCCTACTGGATTAGCCCGCACTGGTGGAGAAGGGAAGACAGAGGACAGGTAGACAGCTGTACAGGCACTGCCCTTCCACTGGGACCTAAGTGCCTGAGAGTTAGGCTTCCAAAGACAAAAATACCAAATCAGCTTCATTACCACCTAGAATCTAACTCCCTCCTCTGAAAGTCTTCATCTATGCAGAACAGCCCACGCCCTTCACTCAGGCTTCTGGGAGGACACGTGGAGGACACGTGTGGATGGGGTGCATCCCCTGGTCCCTTAACCATCGTCTCTGCCGGCTCTGACTCATGCCGCAGGTTTTCTGGCCTTCACGGCACCACAAGCAAATCAGCTGTTGTGGGCCTAAAGCCATCATCAGCCAGAGGTGGCTCCCAGAGGCAGCAAGACCACAGCACGGGTGTTCCCAGCCCCATCCGTGCTCCCTCTCCTTCTGGATACTTTTAAGCAGTGTTTACACCAAGCTAAGCAAGGCTGCTTGGTTCTGGTGTCCTCCACCAAATCATCCAGTGGCTTTCCTGCTGGTGCAGGTCACTGAGGGTCCTTCCAGGACAAGCTTCCCTGCTGCCCCTGCAGAATCTGCTCATGGACCCCACATGCATCCTCTCCCCTTACAGAGTTCTCAGTAGGGCAGAAAAAAGTCCCAAACGCAGCTAGAGAAGAAGGTGATCCACGCTTATCAAAAACACTCGCTTATTTTACTGGCCCTTAATTAGCTCCAAACAGACCCAATGGTAAAATGGGGTAGTATCAACTTTATTCTTTTGTTCTCTGATGCTAGCAAGTTTCATATTTTTAAATTCCAATTTAAAAGGTCAAGACAGTGTCTTAGATATGGCTAACAGAGTCTTAGTTCCCAGGCCTCCCTCTGCTTTTGTACAAACAAGGAAGAGAGCTCGTTTCATGAAGAAAAGGAGTGAATCAGATGCTAGGTAGACATTAGCTTGACTGACATAAATACCACACAAAGTACTGAGTTTGCCAAGTTTTTAAGAACAGTAATGACACTATTTTGCTTCCATTTTCTGGTAGTACCTTTAGATGTGACACAGAGAGGCAAAGACACTGTGCTTTTATGGATGAGGGCACTAGATAGTGAATGACTTGCTCCAGCTAGCTTCCCTGGGGACTGGCAGGGGGACTGAGGCTCAGGACTTGGGAAAGGGACCCACACAGAGCCCTGCAGGGCTCTGCCCTTCGAACCACGGAACAGGCAGCCTCAGACAACTGGTATGGATATTTTTAAACCATCCGATCACAAGTCCTTTTCTAGTGTGCTGTTTTCATTTGTCATTTCCCCACCTAAGGAACATACTGCTCCCAGAGATGATGGTCAGCAGCACACCATCCTTTAAAGACACCCGGGCAGATCAGACATACCACCAGTGAAAATGCTGTCTCTCTCCATTGAACTCGCTCAATATCCAACTACTGATAAACCCATCTGTAAAAGTCATTCTTTCTCACACACTTGTGTCTCTCCAACTTTCCTGTGATTTCTCCTTGAATTTAAAAATAAGCAACATCCATTTTCCTTGGAAAGAGCAGAGCAGACTCACCAGCTGACCTCTGCACAGACAGGGCACCAGGTTCCAGTCCCAGGAGTTCACAGCCATCTAAATGACGCATGCACCGCATTTGGGGGTCTTCCCATCAGGCCTGCAGCGGAGCTACCACATCCTACAGGCTGAGTGGTCAGTCTGGAGCAAAAGCTGGTTCCTCCCGCAAAGCATCTTGACAACCAATGGGAAAGCGTGTGTCTGCCTTCCAAGGTAGGAGCTCGCTTTTGCTCACCCTGAGCGTTGACAGCCAGCAGTGAGACTGCCCTTCGGCGAGGGCACGCCTCGCTTGAAACCCAGGAGAAAGACGGCCACTCGCCGTCCTCACCATCCAGCATCCCATGGATCAGAAGCCAGCCCTTCGCAGAAGCAGGCATCAGCGGAGGCCGCGGTCGATGGCAACAGAGCTGACCGTGTGCAACCTAATCCCCACCCCACCCGGGAGAGCACAGCGAGCAAGTGAGCAAGCAGCACACTGTCACTGGGCACAGTCGAAGGGCAGGTGGAGAGTGGGAAAAGATGCAGGTGCACTAGAAAGGCAGCAAAAATATCACCTAATTGGGAAAAGAAAAGATACCTATGTTCATTTGGGCTCACTCTAAATCAAGGTCATGGTGTAAATCTTATTTGAGATTTTGTGAGTTTTCGAATACTCAGAGTAAGAAAAAGCAAGTCCAATGAGCAGGTCTAATGGTAAATCACCCTCAATTTGTTTGACTTGAAACCAAACCCCAAACCCACGTTCATGTTGCAAAATGAGCTTGCTGATAATGTAACAAGCCTCCTTGCTTTTGGTAACAGTGTTTCTGTGAGGAGATAATTTGGCTAAAATCGCAGCACCCAAAGGGTGTCTGCCTTCCACTTCTGCCCAAGGAGAGGCAGCAGAGAAGCACCAACTCCGTAACCAAACAAGCACCTTCCAGAGCGGAGGACAGAAGAGCAGGAAGCAGGGTCCAGGCCCTACCTTCCCACCTCAGAATGGAGCTCCAAAGGCTGCTGAAGTCTCAGAGAATTTCTAGCTAGCGACAATGGGAAGCCTATAAGGAGTGAAAAGCTCCCCCAGGCAGGCCCCTTTACAGAGAGCCGCACAAAGTGTGGGCTAAATAGTCACACACAGACCTCCCCTCTGTTACGGAGGTGAGGGTGGGCTGACACTGGCTGAGGGGAGGGGACACCACGGTGAAGGGGAAGCTGAAGAAGTCACAGCTCAAAAGAAGAGATTCCTACACACGCCCATGTCTCCCACCATCCTGGCCCCAACCCCACTCCCTCACTTCAAAGCACGAACCAGGACGGACAGAGATGAGGGCCCCGGCCCAGCCCGGCTTATGTAAAATGGATTTGCCCGTGTAAATGACTGGACTTGCTCACTGCAAAATTCTTCCGACAGAAAATCCCATCACTACAGTTGCTGTTCCTCCTCCACTGCTCCTCCACCCTATGCTGAGATTTGAACCCGGGGGCCTCAACCACTGAGCTACACCTCCAGCCCAAGCTCATCTTAAACTTGCAATCCATCAGCCTCGGCCTAATGAGTGCCATGTGTGCACCGCGATGGCTGGCTACAGCTTCTTAATTCAATTAACTTTCTGTGCTCACTTTGACAGGAATCAAAGACACAAGTTCATTCAAAAATGAGGACAGCCTCAAGATGCTAAAATCCTTTCTTTTTAAATCTTAGATTGAAAGCCTAACGGCTAATGTTAAAATTTGGCTTTTAAAACATCCTTTGCTTAAAATACTGACTTCCTTGCCACCCTATCCCATTACTGTGCACCTTGGCTTCTACCTCTGGTGCCGTGTTTTAATCAAATACAGACCCACGAAGCCTGTGCTGAACTGGTTAGCAAGATGTGAGGATGTGGCAGTAAAAATGCTGAAGGCTTCCCCACCACGGAGATGAAAACTTAATCCTAAGCAATTATTTTCAGAATTCCTGAGACATCTCAGCTACTTTGTACAGTCCACAGTGACTGTAACTACCAATACTCAAATTTTGAATGAAAAACTTCAAATCTTTAAATGTTTGGTCATTAAATGTTTGATCTTAAATTTCAAACCACTTATAAATGTCTTCAAAAGTCTTCTTAAGATTTCTCTCTTCCTGTAAATTATGTTTCATTCTATGGATCACAAACATTTTTCTCCAAAAAATTTACTGATTTTTGTTACAAAAGCCCCAAAATCTATTAAAAAATTGAAACAATGAAGTTGACTTGAACTATTATTGATGATTTACTGCTACATTTCAAAACACATAAAATACCCTCTTTTGCTTTTCTTTTCATAGTAGCTCTGGGGTATATTTTTTAGTCCTTTTACGTAGGGTCAAATCAAAAGCACTGAATTTCTGATTAAAATGAGCAAAGTCAGCCTCAAGCCTGTTAGTCCTGAAGATTGCTGAGGACGTTTTTGTAGCACCAACTAGAAGCATTATTTGGATAAATAGTTTGATAAAACATATTTTAGTTAGACTGTTTGCAAAACAAAAAGATGGTCTTTGCTTTACTGAGTAAAATCTTTTGTTTTAGGTCTCTTACCTAGAATAATTGACATATAAAATCATATATATTTAAGGTACATAGCATCATGCTTTGAGATACGTTGTGAAATTAGTACTACAATCAAGCAATTAACATATCTATCACCTGGCATACTCAGGACAATTCATATTTCCTCCATTTATAAACATTTTATAATAGCACAAGTCAAAAAATACTCTTAAACAGACGGAAAGATGTACTCAGGATCTCCTTTCCACCAACAGATTAAAATAGTTAAGTAAGTGCCATTCTAGATAATTTCTTGATCTCTCTGTATATTGATGCATTTTTGAAAATAAAAAATTGACAGTATATACTGGGTGAAACTATTTTTAATAATTATTCTTTATGTGACTCTAAATACAAGATGTGTATCTTACATTTACTGATTTACTTAAATTTTCTTGAAATACTTTGTACTTGCATATTAATTAGTAATGCTTAAAACCTAGTAAAGCATCTTGAGACCATACTCTTAAGTGAAATAAATCGGACACACATGTTTAAATACCGCATTGTTTCTCTGGTGTAAGAAACTGAAAGTGTAAATAAAGACTAAAATGCATTATATTGGGAAAGGGAAGAAAATGTCCAAATGGGAAAAGGAACAAGGGAGGGGGAGGGGGAAAGGAACAGAAGGACAAGAGAAATAAGAAATGGAAGGAAAAAATAGAAACAAAGCTTTTGTAAATAGGGAGGGAGGAGGGGGTAAGGGGAGGGGAGGGGAATGGGAAAAAAAGAAGCAACAAGATATATCATGTACAGGTACAAATCCCCTATGATGAATGTTATCACTATGTACATCGAAAATGTACCATTAAAATAAAATATAAAATAAAAAAACTAGTAAATATATATTAACATGACTGGACTATTATTCAAAATTTTTACAGAGTATGAACTATAGCCCTCTAATGGAATATTCCCGACCAGTGAATAATTAATAAAAACATTTCATTATTTTCAAAATCAACAACAGGAAGAAAACAAAATGTAATGTAATCTTGAAGTATAATCTTGGAGTACAATGTGATGCAAAAATGCCAAACATCAAATGAATGACAGACATCTTCTAAGGTCTCTATCTAAAGTTTTTATCATTAAAACACACACATAAACACTTACGGCAATTTCAACAATTATTTTATACACCCAGTACAATTGCTGGGCAGTGGATACCTCAATAAATATGAAAGACTTATAAACACGTTGTTTCAATAACACAGCCAGTCCAAAGCAATCCCCCATGGCTGTATGGTTGGCACCAAAAAATGGAAGCATTACCATTTGGTCATTTTTCACTTGGTGCAAATGACTTACACCCGTGGGCACTTGGTAACTTTTAAGAAGTTATAAACATCTGCAGTATTACTTTTCTGCATCACATCACATTAAACAGCCCTCTCACACCCCATGGACACAGAAAGAGTGTCCAGAGTGCATTTTCATCTTTAACATGTTTATTAACCTACAAAGAAAATCTGCTGTTAGCATTTCCTTTTTTCATGTTAGGTATGACCAACACTTTTATACATACTCTGGCAAGCTCATGTTCCATAAATACAGAAATTGACATGTAAAATTAAATCAAGCCTTCTCTGGAAAGGCACACTCGAACTTTTCCTGTGACATGGTCTTTAAAGCACTGCTAAGTCAGATCAGTTACCAAAACACCAAGCATGTGCATGCACAATGTGTGTGTGCAGCAATCTAAAGTCAGGTCATTCACTGGCTACCGAAAAAACTAAATATACTGGATAAAATACAAATAATGTCTTAAAAGTCACAAGTAGCTGACAGGATAATAAAGCATCACTAAGCCAAATGAAGAGAGATGGAATCACTGGAAAATAAACAAGTGAGTAAATTGTTTGTTTCCCTGGTGTATTTCCCTAGCAAACTTGAACTCTAGGTTTGAAAAGTGCCTGGGTAAAAGGGCAGAAATCAAAGGCCAATGTTTATACAAGGTGCACAATCCAACAGCAAGACCTTTCCACAAACATTTGAGACCTCAGAAAGAAATACTCTTAGGCTAAGAGCAGAATATAAACGACTATCCCTTCAGCAGGCTAACAGCCTGGGCTTTAGGGCTGGATTTTTAACGAAACTCAAGTCTTGAACTTGGTTGAGGATGTTTTCCAAATCACTTGTGACCACAGAGTCTGGCTGAAGTCAGTGTGTATCTTATCTGAATGAGTCACTTTCATCTGTGACCCGCAATTATCTGCTTAAAGAATTTTTCAAGTACAGGGATCAGCTCTCAAAGACTACCCAGCATACAGCAGAAACAACAGAGCAGGGAAACAGCTATAAAGATTTCAAATACTGGAACTATGAACAAGACACAGAGTAGAAGACACAGTTCTGGTTCCCCAAAGTAGTGAAGTTCATTTGGGAAGTTAAGAGATCTCCACTCTGAGCACAGACTTTTGTGACCAGAGTCCCCCTTTCCACCAAGCCATGCCACTTTGCATGAGAACAGAAGAGCAAGGGGCTGGGGAGTCAGCTCAGTGGTAGAGGGCTAGCCTGGCAAGCACAAGGCCCTGAGTTCCATCCCAGCATGCCCCCCCCAAAAAAGAACAGAGCAGGATAAATAATAAACAAATGAGCAAAAGGCAAAAGACAGCATAGAAAAGGCAAATCTATTCCCCTTCCCCAAATTAAAACAGAGGATTATTTCCCTCCCATTGGACAGTCAGGATTTGGTGTAATAGTTTCTGGAGAGTGAATACCTGAAGAGGGTCTCTCAATGCTATCCCTTGTTTTCATCTCTCTCTCTGTCTGTCTGTTTGTCTGTCTATCTGCCTATTCATCCATCCATCCATCCATCCATCCATCCATCTAGCCATCCATCCATCTATTATCTCACTGCCTCACCCTATTTTAAAGCAAGTTAAAAGATAGCTCCGCAACCATGTTCAGGAGTTCAGGATTTATCCAAAGGTAAATATGAAACCACTGGAAAGAGGGAACTGAGCTTGCAGTCTAGAAATATGGTTTATTTTCACATCATAATTGCACATATTTATATGTGTGACATTTCAATACATGTACATGATGTAATACATCTTGAGCAAACTGAACCTTAAGCTTTTGAGAATTAAAAAAAGTCACTAAAATCTAATAGATAAGTAAGTGGTAATGGAAAAAATAGAACAGAATTTTTTATAAATTTTAAATTTTATATGAAAAATAAACTTGATGGCTTTAGTAGACACTTTGGGTGATACTCAACCCAATTAATATTTGTAAAGTAAAAACCTGTTTCTGTTTCATGTCATGTAACAAGACTTAGCTTTCAGTTCCATGTCATCAGAGAAAATGAGTTAGTTCTTTCTTCTCTAATTTATTCAATAATAGAGTAGAAGTTTCATCCACAAATCCTAATGAAATGTCCCCATCTCCTACATGAATACTGACTGATGCCCAGCATATGCTACAAGTGTATAGTTTACTAGCCACTCTATGTTATGTGTACATTTTCCCTACTAGTAAAATTGTATCCTTACCAAGAGCCAGGTATGTTCATTTTGAATTTTCATACCAATTTCACTTATTATTCCAGTTATATAATTTAAGTCTACCTTATTATGGTTTGAATCTCAAATGACCCTTAAAAAATCAGGTGTGGAACGCCTGGCCCCACCACAGCAATGTTGGGGTGGGCTGTGGAGGTGACTGGATCGTGAGCCTGGGCTCATGAATGGATTCATCCACTTGTGGTTCACGGCTTAATGGTTTGTTACACAGGGGAACTCTCTCCTTGCTTCTTGGCCACCATGAGGTGAGCAGCTTTGCTCTACTACACCCTTCCACAATGTTTCTGCCTCACACAGGCCCAAAAGTAGTGGAGCCGACTGACCATGGACTGAACCCTCTGAAAGCATGAGCCAAGATAAATCTGTCTACCTTTAAATTGATTTTCTCAGATATTGTCACAGAAATTGGAAGCTAACAAACATAATCATCTAATAAAATATGAGTGAAAAAGTTGTTTATGATAAATTAATATAAATGCTTCATAAGGATTTGTAAATATGGGTCCCTAGAAATAATGCTATCGAACTATAGGTATGCCTGAAACAAATGTGAAGATTTGGGAGGGGAAAGCTTTGAAAACCTCTTTTTTCCATTCAGATCATTTTACGCATGTCGTACTGGGCACAGTGGCACAGGCCTGTAATGCCAGCTACTTGGGAGGCTAAGGCAGGAAGATCACCAGTTGTAGGCCAACCTATACAACTTAGTAAGACCTCATCTCAAAATAAAAGATAATAAATAAAAAGGGCTGAGAATGTAGGCCAGCAATAGAATACCTTGTATTTGACCCCCAGAACCACCAAAGGAAAAAACAGCATCTTTAAGTTCTGACTACAATTAATAGATACTGAACCAGCCCATATAGGTGAGGTAACAGCAACAAGTAGATATCATTTGTTCAAAAAGCACAAGGCTAAACCTAAATAATGGAAGATCCTTAAACAAAACAAAATGATCTTACAAGAAATCTCCGGTAAAAATATATTTAATGTACATGTTTCAAGTTGAAGTAAGAAGTTTAAAGTATATATGTATCATTTTTCATGACATGATTCTCCCTTTCAACAATCTTCATTAATGACCTTTATTAGATTTGGTTCTATTATGAAGCAAAGTATCTTTGAGCAGTGCAGGATTTTCAGTTTAGGTTTTGAGTCCCAACTTGGGCCCTATATTGTTTGTATTACTTAGCCTTTCCAGGCTTCCATCTCCTCTTACATAAACAGGGATAATGTCTGCCTATGTAACAGGGCCAAGTAAATAACACGTAAACATCTGATAGGAACTCAGCAAGTAGCAATACTATGATTATTCTCAAAAAAAAAAAAAACACACAAGAGCATAAAAAGGAAAACAACAGACTTACAAGACAGAAACACAAGAGACACACTGATGATAAGATAGAGTCACTCCGCTCACACACAAAAAAAATAGTGTATGTGGGAAAAGACTGCTGAGCACTCTGGATGGTCAGTATCATTAATAAGCTGTAAGCTCACACCTTTTAAATTCTTCATAATGATGAAATTTAAGACAAACTCGTAACATTGTGAAATGAAAATTGGTGAAGGTGAAATTCATGGAAAATGAGTGAACACGGGTGTATAAGAAAGTGAAATTATTAGCCCCAGTAGCAGCAGTATAGCTCCTCACAGTCACTTTACTTAAATGGCTTCAGTGTCAAAGATTAGGACCGGCCTCAATCAAAATAAAGGGTCACCCGCAAAGGCTTTGTTTTGAATAGAAAAACAAAACAAAGAGCAATCACTATTTGACTACAGAACAGGCAACATTCCAAAGGGGAGGTCTGTAATGAGTCCTTTTACAAATAGATCTATTACCAAAGCAAAATAATACACAGGCAGGAGACAGAACACTTCTTCACTCCCATAATTGATCCCTAAAATCCAGCTTTAGTAAGAACAGAATCTGGCCCAGTTACAGGGATAAATATAGACGTTCACAGTCAACTACCCTGTTAGGTTGGCACACCTAAGAAAGATTGTGAAGAAAATTTGTCAAAAAAATGTCTTTTCACTCATAAGATTGGGATAAAAATCACCTTTCTCCCAAAGAAAACAAAAACAAACACCACCTATGACCCCACGATGGCCAGAACTACAGTGACAGTGAAGACAGAATTCAGTAAAAGGAGCACTTACATCTCAGGCAGGCTTCTGCTTATATATTTTCTCTGCAGTGTCAGCATCAGAACTTTTATGGTTAGGAAAATATTTATGGCTCTCCCCAAGAAGAGCTGACTTTAAATTTGGAAGAGTATTTTTGGAGAAATCAGAACCTTGAGGCCTTCTGGATAAGGG
>PVJO010008340.1:58002-76104 GCA_004026905.1 Hystrix cristata | reverse complement strand
GTGTCTCAGGCTGACTTTTCTGTGATCTGCCTCAGGGTCTAAGCAGCCACAGTGGTACCCTGGAAGCTTGTTTCTCGTTCCTATTGGCATCATGCAAGTTTCAGGCTCTCTTTGGTCATCAAGACAAAAACAAACTCAGATAAGCACAATGTATTTTTTACCAATAAACTACATTTTATTCATAATTGATAAATGGTCAACTCTGCTATTAAAAATAAGCTGTACCCACTGTGAATTGTCTATAGGAAGCATTTTAATCCAAAGCCTGCCTCCCCTTTTACAGCTATGGCCTGATTTTCAGACTGTTTTTCCGTACCTAGTGGCCTGGTCTCGGTAAAAGCCCACCCATTTTTAACCCTATGCTTAAAATAAAGTGAAGGAGTGAAAAACATTATCTGGATAATGAAGTAGTTGTAGAGACCAATTTCTGTCTAGAACTATGATTGGGCTCTGTAGCATGTTGAACAAAATGTGTAACATTGTTCTCCAAGATCTAAAGCTCACAGACTAGCTGGAATAAACTAACCTATAAAAAACAAAGAGCAACAACATGATGTTGGGTGCATGTGTGCACATGTGTATGTATGCATACACATAAGACTTCAGTGACGAGAAATCAGTTACCAAAGGATCCAAAGAAGACTATGGAGAATCTTGAGACGTGGGTAGGGTTTGATTAAGCAAAGGAAGTGGAAAGTATGCAAAAGAAGACAAAGGCATGAGGAATACTATGAATGTTTTGGACAGTACATGTTTCAGATTAGCAAGGCTAAAGTCAAGAGTACAGACTAAATTTTTGATTGAATTTTGATACCAGGATTATTTGAATTTTTTATTAGTTTTGCTTTCCCCCAACTGTCATCTTCTTGGAAGCTTCTGAAGGATCAGAGCCGTCCTGACTCCAGTGGGGGACGAGGCTCACTGTGACCGCGTACAGGAGAATGACAGTGCGCAGTGTGCGTCTGACTTGGTCTGAAGGGCCGGCTGCCTTTGGCTGGGTCTCACATTAATGAAGCACTACAGGCTTTCAAATGGTGTCCGAAGAGACTTTCACATGCTCTTTCTCCAGGTGTTGCTAAATCATAGCTGGTTTTAAGAGTTTTTGCTCTGCCATTTGAGGAATTTCCAAATTTTGGTTACTAGAAATTTCTAAACTAATATTCTCCGTCCTTACAAGGAATTTGGAGTTGAAAACCCAAAAGATCTGAATGTAAGCTCTGTAATGAGATGTTAGACTATTTACTTTAATCTCAGGGAACGGAGGGTGAAGGAATGGAGGAGTTGCAGTTAAAGGGCACACAGTAAGAGCTGGTTGTTTCTGTCTTCAAAGAAGATAGACTCAAAAGAAATGGCAAAAACTAATTAAAGGAGTGCTTAGTTTACATTCAAATGATAATTTACTATTAACAGTTACTAACCATATAAATAGTTTGAAGAAGACGAAAACATAATGTCATTTGCTGGTTATCACAGATGGGATAGAGTTCCGTCCCAGAGATGGTGTTGATGTGGTCTGAGCAACTTGCATACTGCATGGAGTTCTTTGATTCTAGGGCAGTCATGTGGATGCCTGGATCAGGCCGAGGGACAGCTGTTGAAACTGACATCTGGGCTCCCTCTCAAATCATCACTGGCCCAAGAAAGCACTCTACCCATATCATGGTCCATATTTCAGAAGTGCAACAAAAGGAAGAATGGCTTCACGGTTTAAGTGACAAAAGCTTTTTGGAAGTAACTGCCAAGTCCTATTCTTGAGCAAGTGGCAGTAGATAGAGAGCATTGGATTACAGTATTGGATTACGTACAAGTGGCTCATTAATGGTTTGGCGGCACGGGCTTCAGTGCCCTTCTTCTTTGTAATGGGAAAAGAAAAGCAAGTTAATCTGGGTGGCTTGGCAGTTCTAGAAGGGAAGACATCCCTAGACATTGGCTCCCCAGACGGTGGCAGTGGAGAGCTGCCTGGAAACCAAAGTATAGGAGCGACCCCGCTAGAGGTAGTTGAGAGCAAACAGGAGTGGCAAGAAGCCAGGGCCGGCGGTGGCATTGTGCATTGTGGTTGCACTTCTTTTAGTGGCTACTTCAATTATTTTCATTTTCATTTTTATTATTTATTTTTATTTATTTATTTACTTGCTTCTTCTGACACTGGGGATTGAACCAAGAGCCTTGCGCTTGCTATGCAAGCATTCTAACGTGGAGCTGTATGCTCAGCCAAGTTACATTTTATTGACTGAGCTTAAGTGCTAATATTCCTGCTTTTAGGATGACTGTTTTCAGCACTGACACTGTGTCATGCTTGAAAATAGCACTAGAAATTTTCATTACACCCAGTGGACACTTGCAGACCTGCTGTTGAAATAAAATCATGTAGAATTCAATCAAATTAAGATGAATTTTTCAGTGGTGTTTCTATGTTTATTAAACTGTGGGTTATTTTATTGGTTTGTGTTGCTTTGTGTTCAGTGATTACTCATCTTCCAACTTCACTTTAATTAAAGTCCTGTCCACCGTTGGAAGTTTTTTTAAAAATATATTGACTAGAATGGTATGTCCTTATATTTTATCTTCATATGTAGGAATAATCCCATGTGGTACTTATGGTCTCAATATTTGCCTTCCAGGTGCCAGGATTGCTGAGTATTCCCAACTGTATGACCAGATTGTGTTCAGGGAGACATCCACTAAAATTCAGAAGGATGGCTGGACCAGCACGCAGGAACCCTCCACCCTCAGGGCCGCGTCCCCTTCCCAGGCCCTGCACGGTGGTGAGGACCGGCTTTGGCATTCGACCTACAGTAACGGAGAGTTAGCAGATTTCTGCCCCCAGCCAGAGCAAGACTTGAGGTCAAAATATCCCACTTTAGAGATGAGTACAAAAAGTCCTCCGAGGCAGTTGTCTTCAGCTTGCTCAGTGCCTTCTCTTCAAGTCTGTGACCCTCTGCTGGGCTCCGCACAGAGGTGCAGAGTTGTAGTAAGTCAGCCCCACAAAGAGAACTCCTGTCAGAGCCATCTTTACAACTCGCTGGGTCGCAAAGGCGTGAGTGCTAAGTCTGAGCCCTACAGCAGGTCCCAGTCATCGTCCTCAATCCTGATCAACAAATCACTGGACTCCATCACCTACCCCAGCGAGATGGGCAAGCCACAGCTGTCACCTTCGCACCGCAGTTCCAGGAGCGGGGGCCACCAGGACTTGCTGCCTGGCATTGCCAACTCAGGTCACCAGGGCCCTGAGAAACGCACTGATCTCACACTCCAAGACTCACAGAAAGTTCTGGTAGTAAATAGAAATTTACCCTTAAATGCCCAAATAGCGACCCAGAACTATTTTTCCAATTTCAAAGAGACTGAAGGAGATGGAGATGAAGATGACTATGTGGAAATAAAGTCCGAGGAAGACGAGGCAGAGTTGGAGCTGTCTCGAGGTCACAGAAGGAAATCCGACCCCAAGATCGTGCATGCGGACTCTTCAGGCGAGGTCTGCAGCAGCAGCGCGTCTTACTCTTTGAATACTCCACGTGCTCCGCAAGAGCCAAGAAACAGCGAACTTGGGCTTTCCCCGTATCTGACAGCGTACAATGATTCTGACAAACTGAGTGACTATCTCTGGCGGGGGCCATCGCCCACTCAACAAAATATTGTCCAGTCTCTAAGGGAAAAATTTCAGTGTCTCAGTTCAAGCAGTTTTGCCTAAAGGTCTTAAACAAAAGCTTCCTGAATTAACTACTTCTTGTGCTCAAAAATTACGGATACTGTACTGAGGAGGTGTTTTATTTGTACAAGGTAAAACAATTTTGTAATAACAGGAGGTGTAAAATATACTTTCTTTTGAAGCACAACTTTTTGAACCAGCTGATCATACAGCCGACTGTACTTAGCAGACGTCATCCATTTGTAACAGTATCTGTTCTGATGTCAATTGTCTTCATGTTTCACGTAAGTCAATTTTACTTGAAATTTTTTAGGCTTTTTTTTAACATGATGACCATGATATTTTTTCCATATGCTGACAATAGCGCCCATACTTTAAGAAATGCAGTAATCTTCTCGTATTATCCACAAGCCCCAAGTAGCTTTATCCTACAACTCAGAGACAGCAAGGAGACCCTTTTCATGTATTTTAAAAGGAAAGAAAACTAAAGCTGTTTAGCAAACTATGCTTATATCTGACATTTTTATTACATTTGTGGTGAGGCCCTGGAATAACTTATGCCAGAGATCTCTAATGGGAATGTAATCTCAGTACCTGTTTTAGGATTTCTGTGCTAGTATTCCTATATCATTTCATTTTGATGTAGAAATTGTGTGACTATGGAAAACTGAAATGTAGCAGGACCAATTTGCTGTAAGCAAAATCTTTACTTGTATTCCTGGACAAGGCCTGAATTATGTGCTGCTCATCATGTTGTGTATATGATTCATGGGGTGAAATGAACTGTTTCCTAAATGGCTTAAACCAAGTTCAATAAAATTCATATTGACTATACTACTAGAAGAGATGGAATGACTTCAGGGGACATTGATTATCACTCATATTACAGTTGAAAGAGGGGGAAAAACAACCAAAAAGACCTCACCATACCATTATGTGTGCCGGTCTCTAACTAACACAAGGTAAACCAGAACTTAAAGACGAAGCACTTCAAAGTTACCCTTTCCAGAGCAGGTTTTCATATTTACCTTCACTAGTTTTGGACTTTGCCAAAGAACCTAGTAGATTTCAGCCCCAGAGAATTATTGACCACAGGAATGAAGAAAGAATTTATTTTGTAAACAATACATCATGTGAGAGCCTTTTTCATTGTTTTGAGGCATATAAGAGAACAGGTTTTGGTTACTAGATTCTGACTAATAACATTTCTATGCTGTAATTACAGTTTTTATAAAGCATTTCTTTATGATGTTAAATATTATCCTAGCTCCTTATGGAAGGAAACAGAAGACCAAAAGGAAGACGTTGTGAGTAAAAAGCAAAATCAAAGACACTAAAGGGAAAAATGAAGGGAGATCATTCTACTTTATAAAAATATTCTGTTTTATTAAAGACTCCATGAACACACCAAGAATATTTTCTCACAGTCCCCTTTGTAGTCTCATTTTAAGCAGTTGTACATTCTGTGGCCTTTCCTCACACTCTTAGTTTTACTTTCTTTTCTCTTCATTCTAATTTAAAACCAAATTTAAAACAATCCGTTTCCATTTTTAAAACTGATAATTTGTGTAGGGGATGGGTCCAGGATTTTCACTGAAAGGTAAGCAATAATACTGGATTTGTGGCATCCTCCCATAATCTTTTCCCTCTTTTTAACCCCATACTTCTTTTTCTTACCAATAAAGCATAAAATGACTATATTTTACAAATAGGTACCTAAGGCAGTTTTTAAATAACAAAACAGAGCCCAAATTCCTTGTTCTCCAAACTGATCTCTCTTCTGCCGAGAGGCTGAGGTTGTAGCTCAGTGGCAGAATGCTTGCCTGGCATGCATGAGGCCCTGGAATCCATCCCTACCACAGGGGGGAAAAGCCTATATTGAATAGAATGGTTCTGTACACATACCTTATTGTTTTTATTTAAATGTGATACGAGTTTTTAATATTAAGCAGTATCAAAAAAAAGACAAGCACCATAAGAAAGTATGTTCTTGGTAGAGGTGTACGTAAATGCATTTGTTTACCTATTATACAAAGTTACCTGATTCTTGTCCAGGAATGCAGTGTCCCATTTCATTTTTTTTGGTCTGTATAACTCAAATTCTATATAGGCCATATAACTGTTGTGCCTGAGTCTCCAGAATTATTAATTCTTCACAGCAGTGTCTCGTTGCACAAACTTGGAGGTCACTTGTAGGGATACAGCCCACTGCATGAAGGTGGATGTCTTGCTGTACAAACTGTCTATGTGGTCCTTCTGGTTCTAGGACGAATCTGCAGTTTTGCAAACCACTTCTGTGGGTCGGGATGCAGATTTCGAGAGCTGTGTGTATATATATAATCATGTCTGTATGTTTCCTCAGCTGTCATTTAAGTGCTTTTGTTTAAAAATTTCTTTTGAAGGTAGGATGGGGATGTATATAATTGAGGGGCAAAGTTATATGTACTTAAACATGCTTACTGGGTTCCTGTATGAAAGGATCAATTTTTTTTTTCACATACTCTATTCTTTGTGGGAAAATGCATCTAGGAAACATAGTTTAAATAGTGTATATAAGATAATGAAAGTTAGTAGTTCCCATTATTTAATAAAGTTTGTAAAGCACAAAGTAAATTATAGTGTGACTTAATGTATTCAACCTAGAACATTAAGATTTCCCAAGCTATGTTTAGCTAGAATACTCTGGCTACCTTATAAATTATGCAGAAAATGGTTCAGGGTTATGATGATATGCTATGTTCCAGTGGCCCATGACAGGCCTTTTTTGTGTGTGTGTCTTTAGGTTACTTTTGAAATATTGTATTTATCATCTTGGAGGGTTTTTGTTCTCTTGGTAGGTTGAATGAGGTCAATCACAGAGTTACCTTTTTTAAAAAAAATTGTAGTAAAATACCCTTTTAACTGCTTCATTATTGAATCAAAAAATTAATGTAAAAATTTTTAGCACAAATGGAGGTTTATTTCATGTAACTGCACACTTTGAATTTTCTTTGACAGTCAAAAACTTTAGTGGGAACAAAGGCATGCTGATATAATTTGATAATTATGAATACTTTCTTAAGTGATTCCATTTCCAAATACAAACATAAAGCCCTGTTCCATTATAATGAAAATATAGGTTGCCTGACTTACCTTACCCACAGAGAAAAACAGCTTTTGAATTTTTTTCTTCAGAGTATTTTAGAGTAAAGTTTCTAAACAAAGTTGCTTTTAAAAATTCACAGCACCCTCAGAAATATGGTCATCTAACTTTGTATAGTGTCTTACAGGATAGATCAAGGGAAAGTGGCTTTTTTGTGTGTTTTGGTTTTTGGCTTTTTGAGACAGGGTCTCACTGTGTATTTCAGGTTGGCCTTGAACTCACAGCAATCCTCCTGCCTCAGCCTACTAATGCTGGGATAACAGGCGTGGACCACCATACTTTAGGAAAGTGGCATTTTAAAAACGTCTTTTTTCTTTTCCACTCTCTTGGCTGATAGCATTCTGGAGACACCAACTCAGAAGATTCCCAGGAACTTTTAAACCAAGTAGCCACATGAGCACATAAGGGTGGAATTAACAGCACTTCCTCAGACTTATGCCAAATGCCTTTCTAAGATCTTTGCTTCTGAGGCTGTGCAGAGAGGACACAGCAACCTAGCGTGCAGGCGTGGGCATGAAGTCAGGTGGGGAGGAGGGGAAGGGCACAGAACACTGAGCCAAAAGAAAAGCTTGCCTGCTTCATGAGCAGAGTTCACTGCATATATCAACGAAAAGCAGCAGAGCTCAGTGTTCTGGCCATGGCTTATTCACACCCATTATACAGTGGGAAAGGACCAGAGGCTGGCAGTTTCACCTCATTAGTTCCAAAACTACTTTGCTGAACATGAAAGAACAGAGCTTGGATGACAATCAGAACCTCTGCTCCCTGGGGCAGACACAAGCCCCCAAATGTTTGTGTAGCAATGCGTGGCTCTCCGCCCAGTTCTCACGGAACCGTCCACAAGACCACGGTGTAAGCAGATTCCTCCTCTGGCCCAGTTAAATCAGAGGCTGTAAATGACTGGCCTAGCAGCTGGAGCTGACTTGTGCAAGTTTTAGAAGTTTGAAAAATGAAAATCCAAATGTCTAGCTTCTTTAAAAGTGGAGGTAAAACGTGTGGCCTATTTGATCCTGGATTCCAGTGAGAACATGGTAAGATCCAACGAGGAGATCCAAAGATGAAAATCACACCTAACAGTGGTGACCTGCCTGACCTTTGGGGGAGACCATCCCTTTATTTTCCTTTATGGACTTGATCATCCAATTTAAAGCAACCCTGGAGTGCTTGCACACAGGGGCTTTAGACAGAGTGAAAGGCCAGCCTCTTAAGGTAAAATGAACACACACTACAGAAAGTGTGCAGAACACACTGCTTCTTCAGGGCAGTTGTAGGCTGCAGGACATGAGACAAATTATTTTCCACTCCATTCCTTCACTGTTATGGCTGCACCTGAGGCTTAAACTACCATTTATCTTGTTTCTTAAAACATCATCTCTAGCCCAGGTTGCCCTCCTGAGTGCCTGAGGGAAGATTTTCCCTCAGGATGTTTCCACCTGAGTTGTCCAAAACGGATGTCATTTCCTCCAACCCAGCATGTTCCTCTGGGGCTGCTTCTGTAGTGTGCAGCATCACATGTCTAGACACGAGCAGCATAAATCCTTCCACCAAATCCATTGTGTGCCTCTGCCCTGTGGGAGCTGCTCACCACGCCTGCAGTGCTCTTCCTTTGCTGTCCATCAGAAACCCTGCTCAGCCCTCAACACTCAGCCCAGAAACTACTGCTTAGAACTGTGAAGGGATTTTACCTGCTTGTATGCTAGCAAGTTAGCCTGCCTCAGTTTCACCGACACTGACAAAAGACACAAGACTCCTGGGTCAGAGATAAAGAGCAATATTACACCCCAGTAGGCAGCATGAGCATCACAGCGGCAGACTAAGTGCAGTATAGTGGGTTTGATCCAACCCCCAATCTCAAAGGGGCAACTAGCAAACCTGTCCTCATATGAACTGCTGCATGGAAGCTCGTGCCATTCAGAATGCCAGTATTTATGCTAGGTGACTGCTATCATCTGTTGAACCTTTTGCCAATCACACTCAGGTCAAGGTGTTGGTACAGGGCTTCTCATTCTCCGGTATACTTACCAAGCCTACACACCACCATTGTCCCGAGTAGCCTCTGGGTTTTGGTGGCCGGCCTACCCAACAGCCTGGTCTCTCTGTTCCTTGACTTGCTCACCACCAGTGACCTTCATCTCCATTCACTTGGGCTACTGTACCAGGGTTCAAAGGCAAATAATAGAAACCGCTTCTAGCATAGTTACATCATCGAGGTTTCTTTTTCTTCTCCTTCCTACTTCCTTCTCTTGAATTTTTAAAATCACAGCAAAGGCTGGGCGTGGTGGTGCATGCCTGTAATCCCAGCACTCTGGAGACTGAGGCAGCAGGATCGCCATGAGTTTGAGGCCAGCCTGGGCTACACAGTGAGTTTAAGGCCAGTATGAACTATATAGTGAGGCCCTGTCAAACAAAACAAAACAAATAAATAAAGAAAATTACAACAAAATACACATAACATAAAACTTCCTGTCTTAACCATTAAGCCTATAGTTTGTTGGCATTTGTACATTCACATTGTTGAGTACCCACAACCACCATCCCCATCCTGCACTCTTTTCATCTTGCAAAACTGGAAGCCTGTATCCATCAAACAGCTACTCTGTTTCCCCTATTCCGCAGCCCTGGCAATCTCCATTCTGTCCCATCTCTATGACTGTGACTTCATATTTAGAGGAATCTCATCCAGGTGGAATCATATTTCTCGTTAATCCTATCAATGTCCTCCTAAATACTTTCTTAGTATGTTTTCATTTTCCTTTTATTTTCCAACTTCCTTTGAGATTTCTTCACTGAACCATGGATTACTTAGTTGAGGGGATGGGGGTTAGGCGAGCTCTCTACCACTGAGCAAAGTCCCCAATCCCAGAAATATTATTTAAAGTTAAAATATTTGGAAATTTTCTCCGTATCTTTCTGTTACTGATTTTTAACTAAATTGTAATGTGGTCAGAGGACAGCTCTTGTCTGAGTTGAATTCTTTCAAATCCGTTCAGGTTTGTTTTACAACCTGGAAAAGAGTCTGTCTCGGCAAATGTTCCCACTTGAAAACAATGTGTATCCTGCTGTTTCATGGTACAGCAATCTGTAAATGTCAATTAGGTCAATTTGATGGGAGTATGATTAGGTCTTCCAGGGCTGGGGATGTAGCTCAGTGGTTAGAGTGCCTGCCTCCAAAGCACAAGGCCCTGAGTTCGATCCCCAGCATCAAAAAAAAAAAAAAAAAAGATTAGTATCACTACTGATTTTTCTGTCTAGATCTATAATGTACAGAGAGGAATACTGAAGTCTCTAAAACTACAGTTGTGGACTTGTCCATTTCTCCTTGTATTTGCTTCATTTTTGCTACACTGACTTTAGCAAATTTAAGCATAAAAAATTAGTAAAATAATAGATGTTAACTCATAGAATTGATAGGAATTCCAAAGCACCACACTCAAAACAGGAAAGAACTTGGAAAAACTAAAGATAAATCACCTACCTCTGGACTTGTTATTTTATGAGGTAAAAAAGAAACTTGTTTCAGCCGCTGTAAGTCAGGTTTTTGTTGGCTACTTGTAGTAAACACATATCTAATTAATATATTCTCTTAATTTTCCTCTCCTCATCTGGCTCTTCTCTTGGTCTCCTTTGTGCCCTTGTTTTCCTCTGCTTGCTTGCTGATTGACTGATTGATTCATTAAGTCATTGATTGAACCAGAGATTAAACCCAGGTACTGTGCACTAAGCTATTTCCCCAGTCCCTTTTTTATTTTTTATTTTTGAGAAGGGATCTCACTAATTCACTGAGTTAGTTACCAAGTCTGGGCTTGAACTTTTGATCCTCCTGCCTCAGCATCCCTGAGTACTGGGATCACAAGTATGTACCAAGCATGTGTCTGGCTTGTGTTCTTTGTCACTATTCTAGTTCCTCCTGCTTTCATTTCTGTACACTGTATGTGTGTCTCATCCACAAACACAGGCTTAAATCCCGTCTCTGTTTTGGTACTACCTGATTATCAAATTCATATCTCCACTTTTGAACTTTCTTCTCAGCTACATGTCCATGTCAATTATGAACCTAACTGACTCTGCTTCTTCCAGTAATGTCCACTCCAAATCCCAGCAGCAAACAAACCTCAGGAAGCCAAGGCTGCTGCTTCTCTCCTCTGATCTTCCTCTACGGATGGCACCCCCACAGCAGCCCCAAACTTCCTGTCAGAACGGGGGCTTCATCCTCGACAACTCCTTCACACCAATCAAATACCAAATGCAGCCAACTTCCTCTTGTTTTCTGAACCCACTCACTTTCACCACCCCACTGGCCAACAATGTACTTGGGTGCTCATCTTACTTCCCCAATTACATGGAAGTCTCCAGAGCTGTCTACTGGCTTCTTTCTCATGAAGTGCATCGTTCCTGGTATGATCCTCTTAGACACACAGCTGAGCCTGCCCCTCTTCAGCAAATGCAATGCCTTGTAATGGTTCCTGGTTTTACCCTTCCTCTCTTTACCCCATTCTATTTACTGAATAGCTTTTACAACTCCAAGTCATTGTGCTGGCCTGCCCCTCCAGCTTTTGCCTCGTGGTCCCTTCTTACCATAATACCCATTTCCAACAGCCACTCTTCCCTTTGCTTAACTCGTGTTCAAGTGTTGCCTCCATCAGAAAGCTTTTGTGACTCTCCTGGTCTATGTAGGTGCCTTTTGGTACCTCTTTGCGGGGGCAGGTACTGAGATTGAACTCAGGGCCTTCATGCCAAGATACATCTCCTGCTCTCTTTTATTTTTGAGACAGGGTCTTGCTAGGTTACTAAGTTGTCCAGCTGGGCTCAAACTTGTGATCCTTCTGCCTCAGCCTCCCGGAGCACTGTGATCACCGGCATGTGCCACCATGCCTGGCTTTCTGGGTACTGTTATGACTCAGACCCACCACATTCTTACACTTTTCCACTTATGTGCCTGTGTCCTACTGTCTGGTTCTGCGCAGTACACTCTGTGGGGCCTGGCTCAGTGAGTGTCTGTCTTGTCTGCAGGCGATTCCTGAACTCATGGCTAGGCACAGCCTGGAACAGAGTAAACACACTCAGTCATGTCCCTTCTCTTTCCCTCTCTGTATAAAACATTATTTAATTTCAGATGTGCACTGCTTATACCAAAAACAAGCTTTTTTGGGTATATGTCTAAATGTCATTTATTTCAAAGTGTACAGAAATTACTTGTATCCACTAGGGAAAGAACAGTAATGAATTTTTAAAGGCTTCAACATAATAGCGGCCTTTCTCCCTAGGGTAGCTGACTGTTCTAAATAAATGTTTGAGTTTCAGGTAAACAGGTTCAGACAGAACTCTCAAAATGAGGTCACAAGTCTTGGCTATGAACAAACCGGGGAATATGGAGGATTCTAACCTTCTGCAAATCTTCTATTCTTACTCCTGCATACTTCAAGGGTGCAAGAACCCAGCTCCTCTAACAGGATATCTGAGCATGCAGGCTTGGGCTCGGACTGTGTGGACATAAGAGCCAGGGCTGAAAGTCTGAGGAAGGAGTGAACAGAGAGTTCCAGGTCATCCACACCAGTATTGGAAATAGCCCACTTTCAAATATTTTGACTGACTCCATGAGCAAAGAAATTTGTTATCCTTTGTCTTGAAATTATTTTTAAAATATAAACTGGGTGTGGTGAAACACATCTGTAATCTCAGAGACAAGAGGATCTCCGTGAGTTCGAGGCCAGCCCGGGCTACATAATGAGTTAAAGGCCAGCCTAAAATACATAAGAAGACCCTGTCTAAAAAGCAAAAAAAAAAAAAAGAAGCAATATGAATTAAAAAATATTAATACTGCAGATAATTCATATTATAGTAGAATAGCCTTTTGTTAGATGTCAAGCATAAAGAAATGATGTGCTAGTAAATATTCTGCATTCTTCAGGATAGCTGCCAGGATATAAATTGGGAGTTCTAGGGTAGAAGGGAGCTTTTACTACAACATCTTTAGACAGGCTACTTGTATATTCCCTGTCCACTTGCTTTCCTTTTGGTCCTGTATCACAGCATTTTTTTTTTCAGCTATGCTTTTGCTTGCCTGGGTCTTTGGATCTTACTTATTCCACCCTGGATCCTGTCCTGAGTTGTAAGGCATTTCATACGGCTTTGTTTATAACTTGTTTAAACTACTAGTCATTTGATAATCAGAAGTAGGCTGATTACCCAAAGACACACATGGAGGCACCACCTAATCCTGTATTCCTGAGTCACTCCCAAAAATGACTGTGAAAGGTGGCCATCCACATCGCCTGGCCCACGCTTTCCTTCTACGCACGAGCCGGACGTGAGGCCTCAGGGTTGCCCTGTCTATGCTACCTACAGCTGCTCCAGCCTTGCACTGGGGCCTGCGTGTCACTTTGTTCCTCCCTCCCTCCCTCTGACCCAGGGGTAGGAGAGGGTAGCTGGGTCTTGCGATTGAAGAGGCAGAGAACTGGCGTACTGAAGAGCCGTACTGCTCTCTCCCATGGCTTCCCGTCTGCTGTCTGGTGAGTGATCCCGCACAGTGCCCGGGAGAGTGGCTGCCTCCTGACCTAGCCTGCTCGGCACCATTTGAGTGTGCTGGCCTTGAATGAAAAGCCTAAACTCATGCTGAAACATGTAGTGGGGCCTGGCAGCTATAAGGTACCTCCTAATTCTGCTTTCTGGCTGTGGTGATTTGGCACTTTTAACCTTATACAGAATGTCTTTTCTCCCTTACTCGAAGCAATTTTTAGCACACCAAAAAAAAAAAAAAAAAAACCCAAATGTTTTGCTTCTTCCTAAGGCAGCACTGTATCCCAGGCTACAGCTCAGTACTTAATATGGAAACACTAGAGTCGGAGCGCCCTGCCTTGAACATCCTAGCCCTGGACTGCTGGGCGCAGGAAGGGGTCCCTCTGCAGCTACAGAGGCGGCACACAGGTGCAGTGTGTGAGGTCCCTTTCCCCGGCCCTGAGGTTTTGTGGGAAGAGAGCAACGTTGTACCCTGGGATCATCAGGTGGGTTCCATTCAGCAGCTCAGGTATCGGATTGGGTATTTTGCCCCCTGTAAGAGACAGAATGTCCCACAGTGTCCAGGTATGCTCTGGACCGTTCCAAGTGCCTGCCCTGGGTCGTGTTAAGGACTCTGGTGCTGGAGAAGTATAGGCTGTAGTCTGCCGAGAAGGGGAGGTGGTTCGTTTGTTGACTTTCTTTTCGCTGGATCCTGAGCCAGCATACACCTGGCTCTCAGACTTGAGCTCCTTTCATTTGAAGGCTTCATACTTAAATGTTAAGCAGCCAGTACCCTCTACAGTGTCTCATTTTCCCTCGGTGGGGGCAGCAAAAATACTTATTAGAAGCTCACAGATATTGTGACTGCAGGTTTCCAGAAAAACAAAAAAAAATGTTTTCTGTACAGTGACAGTTTACTTATCTCTCATCCTTTCCTCAGTTCTTCTCCGCTTCTGACTAATAATTAGGAGATAGAAACAATTCTTTTTATGGTCCTCCTTGGTCAAGGTTTTGAAATTCTTGGCCTGGGTGGGGCTAGGGAGAACTTGACGTTTTCTGGACAATGAACAGTCCCAATTTGTATATCAGTGTTAAGATGAAAACAAAACAGACACTTAGATGAGATTTGCCAAGGATTATTTTTAAAATGTATCATTAATACAAAAATTATATTAGCATTCATCATTCTCATTTGTAAAGAATAACAGAAGGTAAATATTCTTACAGAGACTAGCAGAACTTTAAGATTCATTTTCAAGTCCATTTTGTTTTGCTAAAGTATTAATGTTAGAGATCTGTAACACTACTGTTATTTTTTTATTTAAATACAGTTACCTAATGAGCTTTTTCAATCACCTATGTCTGTAAAAATATTTTAAAATAAAGTTTCTTTTATCATAAAAATTGTTCTACATTTTCTAGACATGGTATTCTGGTTTTGTCCCACTATTTTTGTAGGTTAGGCAGACAGAGGCATAATCAGTTTAATAGAATTTATTGTAACCCATACTTCTCGGATTCAAACTTTTTTTTTGTTTTTTGTTTTTATTTTTATTCAAACATATTTTATTAATGAAAAATAATGCATTTTCACCTAAAATTGCTTGAGATTAGAAAATGTAACATTGTTTTAATCTCCAGGTGAGGAATACGATTATACTTTAACATCATCTAAATTGATCACTTATAAGGTGTGGACTGCCATGAGCTTTTGGGGTTTGTGTTAGCTTTCCATTCCTGTAACAAATACCCGATATGCATAAGGTTTCTACGGGTTCGCTGATTCGGAGGTTTCAATCCGTGTTCTGCTAGGCCCATTGCTTTCAGGATTGTGGCAAGGCAGCACATCAGAGTGGCAGGCAGAGGATAACTGTGTTCAACTCCAAGCACCAAGAAGCAAGGACAGGAAGGGGCTGGAATCCCAACATCCCCTTGCCGGTCACACTCCCAGTGATGCAACGTCCTCCCACTAGGCTCCACCTTTTAAAGGTTCCACCACCTCCCTTTAGCATCCAAGGCTGATAAACTGAGCCCTTAACACATGTGCCTTTGGGGACATTTATCCAACCCACAGCAGCAATGACTCAGAACCGCCTCTAAAATGACTTTGCAACACCTAGAACAGTCTAAACCATTTCCACATGAGGGATTTTCAATAGCAAGTTTGTTTTTGTGGCTCCCAGTTCCAATCAGTTTGGCTTAGGTGGACAGTTTTTAACTCAACAGCCTTTTCTATTCAAATCTTTCATCCACACAGATTATTTAACTGAGTGCTGGGAAGTCCTCTTTGAAACCTGTTGGTCCATGGAATTCACAAAAATGACATACTTTACCTTGCAATTTGGTGTAGTCAGGAGGGTTGCGTCTTTCCTTTGGGGGTGGGGGCGATATTGGGTTTTTTTGAGACAGGGTCTCGCTATGTGGTTCAGGTTTGGCTTTGAATTCACTATAAAGCCCAGGCCGGCCTTGAATTCACTGCTATCCTCCGGCCTCAAACTCCTAAGTGCTGGGATTACAGGAGTGCACCACCACACCCAGCAGGAAGATTGCTTTTTTTATATTAAAGTATTTGTTACGGATTATACCCCCCCAAGGCCTTATGTGCATATAGGTGGGGCTTTGGGGAAGCACCTGGATCCTGGCGGTGTGATGTTCTTAAATGTATTTGGGAGGTCTCACCTGGTTAGAGGAGATGGGTCATGGGGGGCGTGGCCTAGAAGCCTTTAGTCTTTCTCCCTGCTCCCTTGATCCCTCTCTGCTTCTTTTCTACCCTACTGTGAGCTATTTCTCCTCTGCCACGCCACCCTACCTTGGAGCAAGCAGGCTATGGATTGAAACCTCTACAAACTGCAACCCCCAAAAAATCTTAGAATTGTGGATGTCGGGTATCCTGTCCTAGCGAGGAGAAAGTAACACAGCATTACTATGCTATCTTCTATTTCTCTATATTGTTTCTTCTCATTACTTATGAATTTCCTGGGAACTGTTTCTGCAAAGGGTGGCTGACAAATATTCCTACCACAGGTGCGGACTTCTGATCAACCTTCCTCTCCCTTTCGCAGTATTAGAGACAGCTAAATTAGGTAGAAATATTATAGGAAGTCATACAGGGCCTGGCCCTCAATGGAGTCAATACACAAGAGGAGAATACACTACAACTATGGCTAGAGGCGCATCCATTGAAGGTCAAGCCTCAAGATAAAGATGGAATGACCAGAGCTACACCCCTGGCAGAGGGATAAACAATGAACTGAAGATTACACTCATCTAATCTGATAAAGTCTGGGTCACCCAGATCTCCAGATGCACTTCATCCTGGATTGTCTGTATTCTTTCCATGTCCATTTGCTAAGTGACCTTATTCCTCATTGGATCAATATTCCCTAAGCAACTACACTTGTAATATTATTGGTTAATCATAATTTTGACACACATCGTACACGCCTTGCGATTTTGCTCTATAAAACTTCCCCTGAAAAGTGAGCTCGTGGGCAACCCACTCGGGTCCCCTTCTGTCTCTTAGGAGCTGTCTTTCTCTCCCTCAATAAATTTCCTACTCTTAACCTCCTTTGTTCCTTAGAACTCATTCTTTGACTTTGGGGAACACGAGTTGGCGTAACTGACATCTAGCAGGTTGGGAGTTATATTTTTTCCCCCATATCACCAGCACACGGGAGGTCTCCAATCCCTAGTGATATAGGGGAAAAAATATAACTCCCAACCTGCTAGATGTCAGTTACGCTGAGTTCATGTTCCCTGAAGTTGAAGAATCTAAGGAACAAAGGAGGTTAAGAGTAGGAAATTTATTGAGGGAGAGAAAGACAGCTCCTGAGAGACAGGAGGGGACCCGAGTGGGTTGCCCACGAGCCCACTTTTCAGGGGAAGTTTTATAGAGCAAAATCGCAAGGCGGGTACAATGTGTGTCAAAATTATGATTAACCAATAATATTACAAGTGTAGTTGCTTAGGGAATATTGATCCAATGAGGAAGAAGGTCACTTAACAAATGGACATGGAAAGAATACAGACATTCCAGGATGGGGTGGATCTGGAGGTCTTGGTCGCCCACCTGGGTGACCTAGACTTTATCAGATCAGATGAGTGTAATCTTCAGTTCACTGTTTATCCCTCAGCCTTATCTTGAGGCCTGACCTTCCATGGATGCACCTCTAGCCACAGGTGTAGTGTATTCTCCTCTTGTGTATTGTCTCCATGGAGAGCCCAGCCCTGTCTGACTGTCTATAATGTTCCTACTTTACTTGGCTGTCTCTAACTAAAATTGGAAGTGGGCTGTAGCTCAGCAGTACGGTGCTTGCCTAGCATGTATGACGTCCTGGGTTCAATCCCTAGTACCAAAAATCAAATCAAATCAAATTAAAATAATGATAATACCTACTCCAGCGTTGGTTGTGAAAATTAGTTAGTTACTCCTGAGCTCTACAAAATCGTGACTTGTCAGATGTGGCGATCATCCCACAGTGAAAAATACAGACAGTGGAAGAAGATTCAGAACACGATCCCCCCACCTCCCGCGCGCGCTGGAACCGGAAACAGCATTACCAGGGCATCGGTTGGGTCTGAATAAGGTGTCTCTCCAGCATGCAGCCTAGTATTCTATTGACAGAAAACCAGCCTCTCTCGCTTGGACTAGCTTTACTGCCACCTTAGGCTGGAATTACAAATTTACAACCCTGTTCCCACTCTACTTAGAAACTGTACAATTATAAAAGCTACTACTTTATTCTCACCTTTCTTGGCAATCATGAAATAACAAGGTTATAATCTCATTCCCACTTTATGTGGACAGTCCAATCCT
>PVJO010008340.1:0-57902 GCA_004026905.1 Hystrix cristata | reverse complement strand
ACAACCCTGTTCCCACTCTACTTAGAAACTGTACAATTATAAAAGCTACTACTTTATTCTCACCTTTCTTGGCAATCATGAAATAACAAGGTTATAATCTCATTCCCACTTTATGTGGACAGTCCAATCCTTCTAAGCACAGTATCGCTGATGACACAGGGCGATGTACCAAGCTAAAGCAACCCGCCTGCGGTTTCGAAGCCAACGTCCAGATGCAAGTCCCCGCACCCTTACCCTCAGGCCACCTCCAGCCCTGTCTACTACACTGGATTTACAGCAACCAGCTCTCGCAGGAAGTGAGCAGCCGCCCGCTCGAGGGCGAGGCCAGCACCTCCAGCCAAGGAAAGAGCGTGCAGCGCGCGCCCCGCCCTGGCGCCTCAGCCTACTCGGCCTGAATCTCGAGCCAAATTCGAGCGAGCGCTGCACCCGGCCAGAAAGCCCACCTTTCCCCGGCGGGCGCCCAGCCGGCCGCCTCCCGTCCCGCAGCCCCCGCCCTCGCGACGTCACGGCGGCTAGGTGCAGTGCCCTCTAGGGGCCCCGCGCCTCAGAGAAGGAAGCGCCGGACCGCCCCGCCGCCGGCCCGTTACTGGCCCGCCATCCTCGGGAGGAACTCGCCGCCGCGTCCCCGCGCCCGCTCCGCACCATGAGCGCGCGCCTCCCGCTCGTCCTGCGCCAGCTCGGCCGCCCGCCCCGGCCCCCCGGCCCGCCGCGTCGCCCCCGGGTGCCCTGTCGCCCCGCCAGCGGCGGGGGCGCCGCGGGCAGCGGCCAGGAGGGCCTGCGCGGGCAGCGACGGCCGCAGGATGGGCCGGCCTGGAGCAGCCGCGGCCCGGGCAGCCCGGCATCGCCCCCGCGCGACTCCATCGTCAGGTGAGTGTCCGGCCGGCCTCGCGCCCGGGTCCCCAGCGGAGGAGGCGGCCGGCTCCAGTGCTTGGTGCCAACGCCGGGGGGCACCCAGGGGCACCGGGGGACCGGGCCCAGCCCTGGCAGGGCGGGAGTGAGCATCTCCGGCGGGCGCCGCTCTCGGACCGCGCGCGCCTCTCCACGTGCGCCCGGCCGCCGGCTCTGATGCAACCGCGCGGCGCGGAGGGGACCGGAAAGGGGCGGCGCGGGCCGGGCGGGAGGTGGAGCGCGGTCCTGCGCGCCTCCGGGCTGGCGGGCTCCCTGGGGTGGCTCCGGGACGCCGCGGCTCTAACCCCGGGCTGAGTCTGCAGGCTGCATCTTCTCTTGGAGAAGCGAAGGGGGACCGGGCCCCCGCGTAATCCGCAGAGCGAGCCCGAGCGATCCTGCGTCGCTGCGAGGGCGCACGCAGCCGCGGCGCGACTGTGTTCGGAATGTTCTCTGCGGACCTGGAGGCGAACTGCGGCGGCCTCGGGATGAGCCTCCTGCGGCTGCCACCCGCTCAGCCCCGTCTCCCTGGTCCGTGCCCTCCGCTTATGGCTGGAAGACCAAAGACGAAGAGTCCTGGGCACGTCCTTTGTGGAGAAGTGGGTTCTTGGGACCCCATATCCTGAAGCGCGATGCACCCACATACACCTGAAGACTTTCTTTTCTAGCCTCCCTCCGAAATAGGATTAGGACCAAGGCACCGGATGCTGTTTGGACAATTTGCCCCTTCTCCACCTCCTCCTCTTCTTTTTTCCTTCTAGCCTTCCTTCTAAAAGTTATTGGCCCACCCCCACTCTATGTCGGTGTCTTTTTTTTCCCCTTCCTTCCCTTTATCCCACTCCTTCATGACCGGTGACTTTCCCAGGTTCTTTATGATGTGGCTAATGAGTCTAAGGGGTCTTTTGTTTAAGATTATTTTGCCCAGGACGTTGGATTTACTTCTGGTCATTGGATTTTAACCAGCCCCTTGCTGAGTTTATTTTAGTAGGTTAAGGACCGAAGACAAGATGGGAGGCAGAACAGTTCCATGAGCGAACACATACAAAATGCCTAACCTAGGTATTGTCACACGTTAAGCCCTCAACCAATGTTGTCTATTGTTTTTACAATACTTTAAACCAAGATCTGCAAAACCGTTCGTGTAATGGGCTGGATAATAAATTCTTTTTTTTTTTTTTTTTTTTTTTTTTTTTTTGGTGCTGGGGCTACTTACTAGGCAAGCGCTCTACCACTGAGGTGAATCCCAATGTAGGTACTTTTATAACAACAGGAATTTTTAATGAAATTCAGCACTTTTTTATGGGCACAGATATTTGAATTTCATGTAATTTTCACATGCCATGAAATATTTTTCTTATTTTGAATTTTCTAACCATTTAAAAATGTTAAGAGCCATTCTTAGGTGGTGGGCACAGGTGACTGGCCCAGGTCGAAACTAGAGTCTATGCTTCTAGAATTATGGCTCAGTCAAGTGTCCTTGTTTGCAGCATGACTTTAGCACACCTTGCCTGTGGGAGCTGACAGTATTAGCAAGCTGCTGAGGGCAGTCTTCAGCTGGGGAATGGGAACCTTACTCTGACCTCCTTCATGAGGTTGTCCTCAGCTTTATAGTACTCTAGTGATCCTAGGATGCGTGTATTAACGTCTCTGAAACTGGAATTTGTCTTTCAGTAGATTGTCTCTGAGTCGCTGTTGGCCAGGTGGCAGTCACAGTGTACTTTGCATTCTTGGTGTCTCGGGGAACTTGGTCATACCTGTGGATTGAGTTAGGTGCATGGTTTACCGGAAGTCTGTCCTGAAAACTATTCTCCCAAGGTTTGAGGAAAGGGGGACACTAGTCTGAGCAGAAGCCACCCGGAGTAGACATTCAGGAGCCTAGGACAGTGGTGCTGAACCTATGGGACACGTGCCATGGTGGGCTCTTTGTATCACTCAGAGCTCTTTGCCATCACTGGCCTAAGATGTTAGTTCTTGATCTTCAGACAGGAATTAGAAAAGTTAGAGAATAAGCGCCCCAAGAAGCACGATGGCCTTTTATTCCTAGTGGTGTCATGAGACCACAATCCTTTGTTGTTTCAGTCAGTGAGTCATGTGAAGGTCATTTTGGGGAGTAATATGATTTCTGGTTTTGTCTGTCAACCCTCTGTTGACATCTGATAGAAATGAGAAGGCACCAGTGTCAAAACTTACAGAATGGATCTCAGCGATTAGTGAAAACTTCAGTGCTGCAGTTTGGGTGTTGACTGTCCCCCACAATTCTGTGGATTACGGGTGTGGTTCACAGGGTGGTGCTGCCGGGAGCTGGGGGAACCTTGGAGGGGTGAGACCTTGGGGAGGGCCCTTAGGTCAGGGGAGCCTGCCCTTGAAGGGGGCCAGGAGACCCCCGAGGGTTTGTTCTCTGCTTTCCGGCTCATTCATGATGTAAGCAGGTTTCTTCTGCCACACACTGCCATGATGTTATGCAGCCCTTACCAGAGGTCTGAAGCAGCAGCCAGCCAATTTTGGGTTGGAACCTTCATGACTGTGAGCCAAAAAAAACCCTTCTCTCTTTTTAAATTACTCAGATATATTGATTGTTATAATAACAGAAAAATAGCACACCCAGCAACAACAAAAGTGACATGACCTTTTTTTTTTTTTTTTTTTACTTTTTTCTATTAGTACATGTTTGTAGTATATCATCTCTGCATTTCTTGTGGGGAGTTCATACATGGACACAATACATCTTAATTCCTTTTTCATCTCCTTTCTCTTCCCCTCTCCACCCATCTCTTGATCCCCTTCCCTTTTTTTTGTACATATTTGCAGTACGTAGTGTTTACATTCCTTGTACAGAGTTGGTACATGCACATAACACATCCTAATTCCTTTTTTCATCTCCTATTCCTCTCTTCCTTTCTCCTCCTCCCTCCGTCTCTTGATTCCTTTCCACCTTGAGAAAGATCTGTCTCCCTACTTCCTATAATGTCATTTAACTTTATAGTCTCAAGGTGCATCCATTTTCCTATACATGATTCGTTTATCTTTCTTTCTGATAAAGCAGTTTTCTATTGTGGGTAAATACCACATTTTCTTTATCCGTTAGTCTGTTGATGGATGTACAGACCACTTACAAGATTTAACTGTTAGAAATTGTGCTTCTATAAACATGGGTAGGCGTTAACACTGTAATATGATGTCTTTACCTCTTTCAGGAAGATAAAAGGGAAATACTTGGGTCAAATGGAATTTCTAGTTTCAGTTTTTTGAGGAATCTGCGTACTTATTTTCAAAGTGATTGTACTAGTTTACATTCTTACCAGCAATGTAGAAGGGTTCCTTTTTCTTCCTGCAACCTCCCCGGCCTTTGTCATTATGAGTTCTTGATGACGGGCATTCTTTCTGGGATACGATGGAATCTCAGTGTTGTTTTAATTTGCATTTCTCTAATGGCCTGACATTGAGCTTTTCTTCATGTATTTATTGGCCATTTGTACTTCTGTGAAATGTCTATTCATTTAACTTGCCTATTTTTTGATTAGGTCTTTTATATGGGGGATCTAATTTTTTTTAATTGTTCATTTATTCTAAATATGAGTCCTTTGTCTGAGGAATGGCTAGCAAAGATTTTTTTTCTATAGGATCTCATTAGTTGATTCTCGGTACTATTTCTTGTGCAGCCGGGGTTCTCCTCAAAGAGTCCTTGCCTAAGCCTATGATTTCAAGAGTTTTACTTATTTTGTCTCCCAGTAGGTTAAGTGTTTCTGTTTTAACATTTAGTTCTTTAATCCATTTTGATTTTAGCTTAGTACGTGGTGAGAAATATGAGTCTAGATTCAATCTTCTGCTTGCGGACAGCCAGCATGCCCTTAACCATTTATTAAAGAGGCCGACTTTCCTCCAGTGTATGTTTTTGACCCTTTCGTCAAAGATCAAATAGTTGAATGTGCTTGGGCTTGTTTCCGCATCCTCTATTCAGTTCCACTGATTCTTGTTTCTGTGTTTGTCCCAGTACCATGTTGTTTTTTTCACAGTAGTTTTCTTTTTTTTTTTTTGCTTTGGATACTTTATTTATTTATTTATTTATTTATTTTAATTTTAAACCAAGAACATGTATTGGTACATTCTACATACAATGGTCACATTCATTACATTTATTCTGTACCTATACACAGTAGTTTTCTAATATAATTTCAGGTCCGGGATTACGATGTCTTTCTCTTTGCTCTTCTCACCCAGCACTACTTTTGCTATTTCGGATGTCTTCTGATTCCATATGAATTTTAGGATTGTTTTCTCCAGTTCTGTGAAGAATGTCGTTGGAATTTTAATTGGGATTGCATTGAGTCTGCGTATCAATTTCGGAAGTATGGCTATTTTGACTGTATTGGTTCTGCCTAACCAAGAACAAGGGATACCCTTCCATTTTCTGATGTCCTCTTCAATTTCCTTTTTCAGAGTGCTGTAGTTTTTGTGGTGGAGGTCTTTCACTTCCTCAGGTTAATTTCTAGGTATTTAATTTTTCTTGGTGCTATTGTGAATGGTACTTTTTGTCCTAATTTCTTTCTCAGGATTTGTTAATAATGTACAGGAATGGGCACAACCTTTTAAGAAATAGCACATCACCAACACTCCTGTGACAGAGGTGATAATGTGAAAGAAAGAAAATAAAAATCGACAAACAATAAAAATACAAGAACTTGTCATACAGAAGAATCAGATTCTAAATGTGAAGTTTTAAGATGTCTCAGTTTCTTATGTTTCCTCTTTTAAAAATTTATGAGTGGCTTTATAACAAAAAATTTCATGTCTAAATAAGCCTAAAATCTGTTAATACTTATGAAATAAAGATTGTACCATATTTTAACTTGCTACATTTTTTTTTTTTGTAGTGGTTCCCTAAACAATGATCTGTCCTTTGTCTGTCTCAGACTTGGTGGAATGTGGTACACGAGCTCATCCTGTTTAAACCCTCAGCTCAGTCTTGTTTGTGAAGTAGGAAACAGGCCAGGCTGCTCTAATAGATGCCTGTCTTAGTCCATTTTGTGTTGCTATGGCAGAATGACGCAGACTGGGTAATTTATAAACAATAGACATTTATTACTGTATTCATGTTCAATATCAAGGTGCCATCGTCATCTGGCAGAGCCTTCCTGCTGCCTTGTAACTGGGCTGAAGGCAGAAGGGCAGGATGGACAAACGCATCCTTTTCATTATGTGCCTGCTATTTACCCATTCCTGGGGGCTCTCTCCTCCTGACCCAGTCACTTTCTAAAGATCCCATCTCTCAACACTAACACTGGGGATTACATTTCCAGCACCTGAATTAAGAGGGACACGAAGCCACAGAAATGGCCAAAACAGCTCCCAAAGGAGGGAGTCCAGGGCAGGCAGGATGACTTCTATGATCCTACTCACTGTTCTAGCTTTGGGCAAAGACCTTTGCTCTGGTCTTCTTACCTCCTAGCCAACAAGAGGAGAAAGGGGCCAGGTTGCACACTTCCTCTAGACTGCACATTCCTTGCTTCCTTCCACTGGCCGGAAGTTAAGTTACATGACCCTATCAGGCTGCAGGTGAATGAGATTGGGAAATGTGCCATCAAGCTGGGTGACCGTGTATAGTTAAACTCAGAATTCTCCCATTAAAGAAGAGAAATGTGGAAATACTGTCTAAAGAAAGCACCCAGCAGTGGCCGCTTTGTGATTACCACTCTTACTATTAGATTGAATGTATCTACTAATTGCCAGTGGATGCATTCAACTGCTTGCCACTGTTTTTACCTTGGACTACTTATCTGAACATCAGTGGTTATCTTTGGAGGAGACCGCTATGGAGGTCTTTGCTGTATTTCTAGAAGTATACCCCTTTTGCCTTTGAAATTGTTGAGAAAATGTAAAAAAATTTTTTTAAATATAAAGTATTGATACATAGGCTCAATGTTCGGGGATATGCTTACATAAGTAGTTTTCAGTAACATGACAAGCTGCTGCTGCCTCCCCGACTCTTAGCAGTGGACACAGCTAGCCAGCCAGGAAGGAGCCTAGGGAATGTGGTCACTGTAGCAAGGTTGCTTTGAGCCCATTGAACACAATTCTTGCACAGCCAGCCAGGGGGATAAGCCAGTGGTGGTGGTGGTAGCAATACTGATACTAGATGGATCCAGTGTAACAGTAACAGTAATAACAAAGCTGGTGATGGTGGTTTGGAATATTATCTATCACATTACCTTTAATAATAGAATTCTGTCTACTTAATGAAGTACTACACTGCCATAAAAAGGATAAACTAGAGACATTTGTAGGTAAATGGATGCACCTTGAGAACATACTCTTAAGTGAAATAAATCAGACGCTCATGAATACACATTGAATTGTTTCTCTGATATAAGAAACCAAAGTGTAAAAGAGGACAAAGGTGTAATAGATATTATATAAAAGGAAGATAATCAAAAGGGAGGGGAACTAGAAAGGGAGAAGGGGGAAAAGAAGGGAGGGAAAAAGGAAAGAAAGAGGAAAGGGAAAAATGGAAAAATAAAAAATATATATATAAATAAACCTATAAATAGGGAAGGGAGAAGCAGAAGGGCAGGGTGGGGAAGAAGGGGAAAAACCAAGATACATCATGTACAGGTACAAAATAACCATGATGAATGGGATCATTATGTATACGATGTATCAATACACAGTCTTGGTTTAAAAAAAAAAAATGGAATTCTGTGTTTTAGCTACCTATCATAGCCCCGGCTGTGACACATTCCTCCCCGCTGTTCCCAGACAGACTGGAGTTGACAAAGCCATCTTCTCCCCCAGGAACATAAAAACCTCTGATTGGAAACATTTGTGATACTTTTTAGATTTATTGAAACTGGTGACTTTTCTTGCTTGCTTTACTTATCTTTTTAGGAATAATCAGTAACCCCAAAGAGTGAAACATTACACCAACGACTAGTTGTGGGAGGCAGGAGACAATTTTATTAGCTTTGTAAGTTGCAGTGTTGAACCACTTTTCAAGTCCAAGTCTATCCCCTACATTCCAGCTGTTTTAAAAATCTGATTACTTTTTACCTATTGCTGACTTAGTGATTGAAGTGTTCTTTTCATTTTATTGGAGGTGGGTGAATAGACATGTTTCTGGGGAAATTATTGCTATTGGTATGAGTGTTTTGAGTGTTCCAGGGTAGTTTTGCCTCATAGAAAAAAATATACGCAATAGTAAAAAGCTGCAGTACTCATTTTAAAGTTGAGGAAGTGACCAAGTAAATTGCCCACACTGGTCAACAGAAGGCTTGAGTGCCAGGCCTGGCTGTATTTGTGGTGTCTGTCCAGATCTAACTGGATGGTTGGTCAAAAAGGCACATTCCTGGGTGCCACTCTGATACCCTGAGTCCAACTTTCTTGGGGGGAGATATGGACACCTTCGTTTTTATGAAACTTCCCAGGTGATTCTCATGCCTGGAACCCATCCATACTTCAGCGCCTTCACAGGCCAGGCAAAAAGGACAACCTGGCCCAATCAGCGGCCCTGCCAGGCTTGGAGGCAGCACACCACATGAACCACAGTCACCCTCACTGGACAGATGGATTTTAGTGCCCACATATTAGGTGACTGGTGAACTTTCCTCCATGATCTCATTTATTCAACATAATAATACTTTGCTGGGAATTAAATTACTTTAGTCCAAGTGTTTAAAATTTAAAAATCCCAGGATCGCTCACTGGTTGTACATAGTTGCCTGCTCACAGAGTCTTTCCAGATGACAGTAGAAAGACTAGTTTGTCCTGGTGTAAGTTTTGAAGCCTAGAAGCCCCTGCTTCTGCTAGGGGGCTCTAGTGCCCTTTGGTCTCAAGTCTTCAACTGCCTCTCTGAAAACTGGGGTATTTTTTGCTCTTGGGGACTAACTGCTGATGGGACCTGGCTGGAACTCCCCCTTGCATTTTTTGAAAGCTGTTAGGGGTGTGCAAGAAGTTGCTGGAGACTGAAAACAATGTTTAATTAAAGATGGGCTGGGACTGAGAATGTGGCTCAATGGTAGAGCACTTGCCCTAGCGTGTTTGTGGCCCAGAGTTCAATCTCCAGCACTGCAGGTAGAAGTCTTCACTTCTGGTGATCTGAACACTGAAGTTGGGTACTGCCTTGGCTGAACTTTTTATTAGAAAAGGGGGGAGGGAGAGAGAGAGAGAGAGAGAGAGGGAGAGAGAAATCCAGAGAGAACAGTCTGATTGTTGTTATGTACTGGTGAGGTGGTGATGGTGGTGAAGATGGCCTCTGAAATCACCCATCCAGAAGGCTCCAGAAAGAGCCGGGCTTCCGCCATCTTTGTTTAGGTCTGTGCACCTGGGCTAGTGTGCTTTTATTTTTCCCTTTCCTTCTTTTCTCTCTTCCATCTCCTTTTTTTATTTTTTCCTATTTTATTTTGCTCTTTATAATTTCTCATATAAGAGAAACCAAGTGATATTTAAGCTTTCGTGTCTGATTTATTTCACTTAACATCATGGTCTCAAAGTGCATCCACTTTCCTACACATTACTCAGATTTACCCATTATAGCAGAGCACTACTCCGTTGTGTATAAATATCGCATTATTATTTTTATCCATTAACATATATGTTGATGGACATACAGGCCACTCCCAAGATTCAGCTGTTGTGAACCATGCTGATGTAAATGTGGGTATGCGTGTATCGCCAGTAGGATGACTGTAACTCTTTCAGGAAGATACCTAGGAGGGGAAAGCTGGGCCGAATGGAATTTCTGGTTTCAGTTTATTGAGGAACACCCATGCTGATTTCCATAATGGTTATACTAGTTTACATTCCCACCAACAATGAAGAAGGGTTCCCCCAACCCCACAGCCTCACTATCATTTGTTGTTATCCGATTTCTTAAGGGATAACCTGTTCTTTCTGGAGTAAGACAGAATCTCAGTGTCCTTTTAATTTGCATTTCTTCAATGACCAGAGATGCTGAGCATTGTTTCCTGTATTTATTGGCCATTTGTACTTCTTCTGATACGTGTCTGTTCACTGCATTTGCTGGGCTAGTACCTCTTACCTCTGGGACTGCCCAGGGGAAGGTGGCCTTGCTGGGCCTGTAGGTGGTAGACGTGCAGACTGTGCTGTCCTGAACAAGGACCTCTTTTCCCAAAGAGGCCTCTGGAGTGCTGCCCAACCTCCCTGCACCCCGCTTCTACAGCTCACCTTTCCCTCCCTTGCTCCCTCCCTTCACCATCCTCCTTTCAACTCTCTAGCCAGACCCGGCAGTTGTGAGACAGCATGCCCCTCCCAAGGCTCTGTCCTCACCATCCTCTCCCCATGGATGTTTGCTTTTTTTTTTTTATTTTAGTTTTAAAATGAGTTTATTAAAGAATGTTCTTAAGAGGGCTACAACCTTCAATTTGTCATTTAAAAAAAGTTATGTTTCCTCATGATTCATAATAAAGGTAATGTAAGAGGGTAGAGTTATAAGCATTTTTCTGCTGGAACTCTCTGGTAGTATAGCACAGTGTAGTCATTTCCGAATGCTAGAATAAATTAAAAAAAAATCTCTTCTATGCTTCTTTTCAAAAAGCAATGAATAATAGCAGGAGATGGCATAAAAAAGCCATTTTCTTCCTATTCATTCTGTAGTATTGGAGCCGGTATTTTTAACATCGCAAACTACAATTTTCACTTCATCCACTTTAATAAGTTCTGTCACCTCTCGGAATTCAACATCGTTCAATACAGAAGTCCACACATTATCGCAGAATCTGTATGTATTTAGAGAGCCCTGTATGAGCTCATGTAGGCTTTCTTGAAGACTGTTTCCCAAAGTGGTATTTCTGTATAACTGGTGTGCCATGGCTTAGGAGGAGGAAATTACTTCTTCAGGCTTGCACTGATATCCAGTCCCTGCGGGAGGCACTTCCCGCCACGAATGTAGCAGCAGCGTGGCAAAGCCGGACTGCACTGGATGTTTGCTTTCTATCCCCATGGACTTCAGACTGGTTTTTGTTTTGTTTTGTTTTGTTTTTTTGGAGGAGGAGGAGGAGAGTATGGTGAAGGAATAGGGTTTTAAAAATAGAAACCTAAATTTTTCATTATAGGAAACTTCAAAAATACAAAAGTTCCCCTCTAGAAAATTACTGTTACCCTCTAGCTTGTTTCTCTCTGCATGTTTTAAACACCAGATTGTCACATCTTATATTCTGTGTCACTGTTGCCCTGCTTCTCCTCCCCACACTGTACTCTGAGTGCCTCCTTTTGTTGTCTAATTGTTTTCACTACTGGTAACAAACTTTGCAAGAAAAGGTACTATACCCATCCTTTCTACTCCCTAGCAAAGAAATGACTGTGTCATTTTTCTTTCTCCCTGTAGAGAAGTCATTCAGAATTCAAAAGAAGTTCTGCGTTTATTGCAAGAAAAAAACCCTGCTTTTAAGCCAGTTCTTGCCGTTATTCAGGTAAGCTGAGTGTGGTGTGGTCATACTATTTTAGGAAGATTCTCAATGTGGAAAATAATTGTAACCAAGAGGCCAGCTGTATTTCTTGTCAAGGAAGGGTGGCTTTGCTGGAGCACTGTCCATTTGCCTTTCTTTGGTTGTTTGCTTCTGCAGCTTTGCCCTGCCTGTCGTCCCCTCCCAGGTTTTGGGGGCTCCCAGAGGTCAGGAGGCAGGTGCCCACAGAAATCACATTACACGGGATATATAGCAGCCCATGTGTGTTGGAAAGGCTTGTTGAATGTGATTTAAAGTAAATAGGAGCAAAAGCTCCCCTGTGGCTCTGCAGGAGAAGACAGATGACATGTGGGCACGTGGTAATCGTTTCACTATATCTTTTGCAGTCTGCATGCCAAAAGGCATTGTGTCAAAAGGACTTTGCATTCCATGTACATGTTTTGGCTGCAGCCCTTTAGTGCTGAGCTGCTGTTGGCACTCTTGCTATCGTTATTGGCATCTGTGTGGTGGCAGGTGCAGGGAAACGATGAGGTAAGCCAAGCGTAGAGGCTGGCAGCCCACAGTTGGACTGCTACAGAGGTACTTGGCGTGCCGTCAGTGCGTCAAAACAGCAGCCTCCACATCCATCAGTGCCTTGGGCTTTGTGATTGTAGAGCTGAGCTCCTTTTGCTTACGTTCCTTGGGGTGTGACCCCCATCTCTTTATAGAAAAAGGCCGGGCCAGTTAGAGCGGGAAAGGCAAACTGAACTGGCAGCTGGGGCTTCCTGGGAAGAACCTGCTCGCTCTTTGGCTTTACACATAAGGGCAAACCATTTCAACACCTTCTTTTGTGTTCTCACATAGACAAGGATGCTGACTATGTGGTGATGTTTTTTATTTTAGTGTTGGAGGTTGAACCCAGAATGTAGCACTAAGCTACATCCCCAGCCCTTTTTTTAAAATTTTGAGATAGAGTCTGTGTCGCCAAATTGCCCAGCCTGGGCTTGAACTTGTGATTCTCCTGCCTCAGGCTCCCATATGCTGGGATTACAAGTGTGTGCTATCACGCTTGGCTGGCAGTGTCTTTCTTACCTGCCTTTTAAATATGCGATACTGTTTTTAAAAGGTGACATGGTTTGAAAACCGAAGAAATTAATGTTTCTTGTAACATCAACTGTTGGTCCCTTTTTATAAGCAATAAGATTCATTTTCTGCATTTTCTTTATCATCTTTGTAATTAGATAATTTGTAATGACAAAACTTAGCTCCTGTATAATATTTTGTGCTTTTTCAAGATATGTTTGTGTTGTTACATTCTTCCTATTTCTCCTTTCTTCTAAGGCGGGTGATGACAACCTAATGCAGGAAATAAACCAGAATCTGGCCGAGGAGGTGAGGATTGCTGACGTTCACAAATACATTACAATTCCTAACAGTGTGTTCTCCAATAGTGACAGATGGCCTTGTGTTCCCTTGCAGGCTGGTCTGAACATCACTCACGTCTGCCTTCCTCCGGACAGTGGCGAAGATGAGGTAATGTAACCCGGCATTCACTCCTTCTCTCTGCGGACCTTGTTGACCAGTTCGCGTCTCCTAGTGTGCCTGGAACAGTCCAGCTTTTTCTTGTGGCTGAAATTTCAGGGAGAGTTCACTTTCCCTCTAGTATCATACTCCCTGATCTCTTTGTCTCTTGAAGAGTTAAGCTGCAGTTTGGTGACTTTGACTATTACTTCAGCTGTCGCGGTAGCATCCGCAAGTGACACTGTCAGGCTGTGGGTGTCTGAAGACCTGCCTCAGCTCTTGTTCTGTCCTCACGTGTTCTTTGTCCTCGGGTCACTCTTTTGGGATTTCTGGGTCACAGTACCCTGTCAACATAATGAAGGAGCCAGGACAAGATGATCTTCAGGGTCTTTTCCAGGCTTGTGTTCTGGAACTCCTTCAGAGGCGTTTTGGAGTAGCTGAAAAAAGACACCCATAGATTTTCTTTTGGTGCCACCTCAAACATGAGAGAAGCGGTCACCCCCATCAGTAGTGGAAAGGAGGCTGGACCACAGGTCCCCATCCCAGTGATGGGGCCTGGCCTTCTGTGGTCAGCTCCTCTGACTGGTGTGGCAGTGCTGATTAGGAAAGGATTTGTGGGATGAATGACCTCAAGTGACAGAATCCTAAATAATGGAGAAGTTATTTTCTCAGCGTGAAGTTTGGAAGCCAGCAGTGCTTATCTGTTAGCATCGCAAAGTCACTGGAGGCTTAACTCCTTCCTCTTGCTGCTCCCCTACATCTGCTCTTACCCCAACTCCACAGTGGCGGAGACAGCTCTTCCTATCACACTGTGTTCTAGCCAGTGTCGAATAAAAAGTAAATCATGACTTGGTGAGGAGAGTTGTTCAAAAGGAGTATTGTAAGGCACCGAAAAGGACTGAGGACAGAGGGAGGGGAACCACAGTAGTCCCCACTTTTCCAAAGGAGAGGTCCCAAGACACCTGGCGGATGCCTGAAAATGCAGATAGCACAGACATTTTTGGGGCTGGGGCGGGGGGTAGGTGCTGGGAAGCAGAGACCTTATATGTGCAGCACTTCATGGCTTCTCTTTGGCAGATCAGATCCAGCATCCCTGCTCCGTCCTTTAGGGCTGTTGTTAAGTAAGGTTATGTGAACACAAGCACTGCCATAGCATGACAGCTGATCCGATAATCTTGATGGCTACTCAGTGACTAAGGGGCTGGTGGACACCTGATGCGGATGCCCTGGACAAAGATGACATGCACGCAGGCAGGAGGGATGGCACTAGATTTCATCGTGCTACTACTCAGAATGGTGCACAAGTTAAGACTAATGAATTGTTTATTGTTGGAACTTTCCATGTAGTATTTTTATACTGTGATTGATGGAGAATAACTGAAACTTTGGAAAGTGAAACCACAGATGGGGACTCCTCGGATTGCAGTAGGGAGAACACTCTAACTGTGCAACCTGCAGGCCTCTCCAAAGTTGGGCTGATGGGGTTTTTCTTTTACAGGGAGGTATAAACACGGCTAGGAAGAAGGATTTGTGCAATGGAGTGAAGGATGCCTCGGGCTAATTGATCAGATAACTAATGGTGTTCCCTGAGGCCAAGAAGGAGGAGCTGTCTGCTGGCTCAGGATAAGGGTGGTGCAAAATTCAGAGACCTGGAGGAAGGAGAGAGTTTGACTGGCTCCCTTAACAAGCATTTCATTCTGATTAGTCGGTGGGAGCAAGTAGTTTAGCCAAACATTTATAAGAAGAGTAGGCATTTGTAGTCTGTGTTTTGCCCGTGTCTTAGGTAGACCATGAGTTTTAGCCAAGCCTTCTGGGTAAAGGTGATTTTTTGCAGTAACCAGAGATTGGGGCAGGGTTCCTAACCTTCCCTCTTTTCTAGGATCATGGGAAAAGAAAGGATAAAGACAAGCTTCCACCCTCTTCTCTTTTTTTTTTTTTTTGGGTTTTTTTTTTTGTGGTGCCGGGATCGAACTCAGGCCCTTGTGCTTGCAAGGCAAGCACTCTAATCACTGAGCTAAATCCCCAGCCTCCACCCTCTTCTCTTTAAAGATATCTCCCGAAAGTCACACTTCTGCCTCCCTTCCACTGGCTCCAACCTTATTGCCAGGCCAACTGCAAGGGAGGCTGGGAAATGTAGTCTTTATGCCAGGAGGCCTAATGTCATTCATCACAGAGAAAAAAGCAGGGTTTATTACTAAGAAAGAAGGGGCACTGGATTTTGGGCATTGGATATTGTTTCTGCCACCCTCCTGTTTTTAGTATGTAAAATATAACATACAAACATTGACAGAATACACAGAAATTTGTCTATTTGCAGGATATCCACCATCTGCAATAGAGTTTGCATTTCTTTGAGCTGTTTTGCTACTGGCTTTGATAGCCTTCGAGTTATTTTTTTAATATGGAATTGTTCCCACTCATTTTTCTTGGGCGAAATTCTCATAAAGTAAATTAGTATGATACTGCTTTGAAAGACTATCTTAATGTATTAAGGTTATTTTTGTTTTGCTTTGCTTTTTTTTTGTTGTTTCTTCCAAGTCCTAGGTACAGGTAATAATAGTTCCTTCCCTTCTTTTGTGCTCTGTTTAGATGTCACAGCCTCGGACCACCCCTGAACCCCAACCATGGGTTTAGTTATTTACCCCACTTAACCTGCTTTGTTTTTCTTCGCCTCATTGACCACTTGCAGAGCTTATGTTATTACTGTTTGATGGGGGACTGCCTTTGCCACTACATTAGATTATCAGGTCTGTGAGGGCAGTATTATTTACAGCTGTATTTCCTTTACTTAGAACTAGCACAGGAGATACCCAGAGCATATTTGTTGGATGAAAGAATGCTAAATGAATTAAGTAAAATTTTCTCTCTGATTTGGTACATCAACTCTCATTTTCTTCCCCTTCCAGGTAGCAATACTATATTGTTAGGCAAGAAACACAAAAGGATAAACCAACACTTCCTCCAAATGAGATCCAGATGCATCGGCCAGAATAGTCTTACCTTTGAGCAAATAATTTTATTAAGTCAAATGAGTGAGGATCTTATCTGCTTGGATAAAATAGAGATCAACAGAAAGAGGAGAAGGCATGGCTTCTTGACAGAATACATAGCCATTTGGTAGCAATTAGACATCAGCCTCCTGAATCATACTTTGGTCTTTTTAATAAGTTGTAAACTATTCTGATGTTTCCTCTAAAAAAGAGCCATGCGTGCTTGGAGTTTTCTGTTTGTAAGCCCGCGGGAAGGCTTTCTCTATGCCACTCAGATCCAAAGGGCCCGTGGGATGCTGTGGTCAGGAAGCTGTGGTTGAACCCCCTGCACTGGAGGCGCCACCGGGCTTTGCTGGGCCGGGCGGGACTGCTCAGGACTCATGCCCCTGGCCTCCCCCAAAACTGGCCTGCGACCCATGACAGGGAATTGTCTTTTGTCTCGCTAAACTGTAATAACTGTCAGGTTCTAGTTTCCTTTGTTGTTTTCTGGCACTGAGTAAAGCGGTCAGAAGTATGAAGTCACTAAAAATCCAGGCAGGCTTCTTTGGGATTTTAATGAACCTGATGAAACCAAGAAGTGACTTCCTCATTGTGCTTTACACCAAAGACTTCAAGACAGGGTCAAAAGAAACCAGCACAGTGCGTTTTTATGAATCTAGTTTTTAGTATAAAGCTTCTTTTGTAGGATCTTATTTTCATGAAACTAATTCTTTTCTCTGTAGATCATAGATGAAATCTTGAAGATGAATGAAGATGACAGAGTCCATGGCCTTGCCCTTCAGATCTCGGAGGACTTGTTCAGCAACAAAGTGCTCAATGCCTTGAAACCAGAAAAAGATGTGGACGGGTAAGAAAATATGAAAGAAAGAAAGCAACCTTTATTTTAAGTCACTATTTCTACTGTGTTTTTTGTTTCTAAGTTCTTTTTTTTCCAGTATGAAAATAATTAGGAGATGAAAGAAATCATTTTAAGTATTTCAGGGGTTTGAGAACTTTAAAAATTCTGCATAGGAAAGTTGCTATCTTAGAAAATACACGAGCCCTTTTGTAGTGTGTGGATACCATTTTGGAAAAAATCTTACTACTCCGTCGTACTCATTTAACAAGTTCCTGTCTTACTTAGAGTCTTTGGCCTGCTCTCCTTTTCCAGCAGTTTTTCCTTGGTAATTCTACCAGACCAGGAAAAAAAAAAAAACAACAACAACTTGATTCCCTAGCAGTGCCATGTTCTGCTTTAGTTCCAGGCCAAGTGAGAAAAACCAAACACTCTTATTAGTAACATAAGGCTTTAATTGAAATTTGAGGTAGGATAGGACAGAGATCATAAATATCAGATCCTCTGTCTGACCACCTACACTTGATCTTTCTACACTTGATCTTAGCCAAAAGGCCGAAAAGCAATTCTGAGGTTGGTTTCTGAGTCACATCATAGTATGAAGTCTAAAGGACAAAAAATACTGCTGGTTTGCGGTGAGGGGTCGCATGTTTCCCAGAGACTAAAACCCCCATTTTCCTACATGGAACTATAGGAAGTGTTTTTGTACTATGACTAAAAGGAGCACAAATGTATTTAGGGTTATAAAGTTGTAAGCAAATTTATAAAGACTCCCAATCTGGTATGTCCTTCAGGGACTGGATCGAGAGCCACAGTCCCACTGATACACCCAGTCTTCTTCTAGCCCCTTCTCTTATTGCACCTTGGTAGTCCCAAGTGCAGGTTAAAAAGTCGCCATGAGAACTGGGAGTGTAGCTTGTGGTAGAGCATGTATGCGTGTAGCATGCACAAGGCCCTGGGTTCAATCTGCAGCACTGCACAGATAAAAAGGTTGTCCAAGATCTCCAGTCCTATAGTAAACTCACTGTACAGAGAGAAGCAGCCCTAAACAGTGAGAAGAAAATCCAGAACCTGAACATATGAAGGTACAATTTTATATTTCTCATAAAAGGAGAGAGAAAAATCGAAAACTTTTATAAATGTCTTTATTTTGTTACTGATGTAGATCAAAACCAGCTGTTTAGGATACTTAGTTATGGAATGTTTTGTGCTCCATTTGAACAAGGAAAGGCACAGAGCCATCCAAAGTAGGTGCTCACTTAGTTTTTTCCCCCCTTGATTTCCCAAGAAGACACATACTAAAGTCCAGTGGATTCTGACCTGTGAACACCAAATCTTACTGGGCCACTTCAGATTTGCAGGGCAGGTTCCAGATTCTGCAAGTAGGCTGCGTGGTCACGGGTCTGCCCTGACATTGGGCCTTAGGCTGTGTCCTGACGTGTGGCAGAACCAGCAGCACACACATAGTGGGGAACAGAGCGAAGTTCATTGAGTGCCACTCTCAGAAGCTGCCAGCCTTTACTCCCTGCTTACTCTTTAATTCTTCTTTCAGATAGTCTATCTGTCAAGCATTGACTTGGACATTATTTAGGGTTAGTCCATGTGAGTTGCTGCTCCTGGGTTTTTGACTGGGTTTTCACTTATTTTCAGAGTGACGGATATAAACCTGGGGAAGCTGGTGCGTGGTGACGCCCATGAATGTTTTGTTTCACCTGTTGCCAGAGCTGTAATTGAACTTCTTGAAAAATCAGGTATGGTGCTCCTTTGCAAATGCTGTTTTCTATTTATTGATATTTATATAATTTTTAAAATAAAGATGTGTTTTTAGAAGATTCTAATTAAAGCACAGAAGCAGTATTGAAATCTTGACTTCTTTTTGTCAAGTTTTCTTGTGGGAGATACAAATGATTACCTGGAAACTTTTTCTAGTGAGATTGTTACAATTTAAAAGAGAAATTGATGAAGATGAATGTTAGCCTATGTTAAACATTCTCAGTGTCTCCCATGAAACAATCAGAATAACCACAGTGAGAAATGTTTCCAGTTTCCACTTCTCACGTCTGTCATTGTGTGGCTCTAGATAAGACTTACATTTTAAATGCTGTGCTGGGAATTGGACCCAGAGACTCAGACTTGGTAGGCAGGTGCTGTGCCACTGAGCTACATCCCCAGTTCAAGATTTACATTTTAGACTGAAAAGAAGAAGACGTTCGATTTTGCATAGAACACTGACACTTAGATTGGGATTTATCAATGAGCAGACTCTTTTTTCAGTTGTCACTACTCAGTTTTCATCTTTCTCCTTTTGAATTTGCCTTTCTTTTGTTTGTTTTCTGAGATGGTCTCAATAAGTAATTCAAGATGGCCTTGAACTCATGAAGATCCTCCTGCCTCAGCCTCCCAAATGCTGGGATTACTGGTGTACACCACCACATTCAATGTTTGACCTTGCATTTTTGTGCCAGTGAAATAGAAATGAATAATTTCCCTTTCTTGCTTATTAAATTTAATGAGTACATTAGTACTATCTCATATTTAGGGGCTTTCTAGCTGACGACATAAAAGTTCAATTAACTTATTCTCAACTCTAATTTGCATAGAAGAGAGGCAAATGCCCCTCCACTCCATCTGAACATGGCACAAACAAAATTTTAAAAATATATGGCAAAGTTTTATAACAAGATTAATTTTCAGGAAATACCCTTTGGATAGTAACCATTCAGCTAAAATTTCTGAGATAATCTGTATGTAGAGTGTTTCCGTTATCTGGATTATCCAGACCATGGTTTTGAGCCACTTCATCAGAAAATTCTTAAAGGGTAAACTATGGCTACTAAAATATAGTAATGCCTTGTAGAAAGAAAGTCAGCAAAAAGATTGGAACCCAAAGGTTTGAAAAGAGAATTGTGGTTGATTATAATACCCCACTCCTAGCTGCTAGTCCCTGTGGGTTGGTGCCGAGAACGTCAAGTCTGAAAAGGCTATTTTTCCTTAAATTAAAACTGAATGGGAAGAAAGATCTAAAGATTATAATACTGAATTTTATTTGGTTGTCAGGTGTCAACTTAGATGGAAAGAAGATCTTGGTAGTAGGAGCTCATGGGTCTTTGGAAGCTGCCCTGCAGTGCCTGTTCCAGAGAAAAGGGTCCATGACCATGAGCTCCCAGTGGAAAACACCTCAGCTTCAAAGCAAGGTAAAGTTTATGTGGGAAACACGCAAGCTGGAGTGCTTATGTGAGAAATAAGAAAAACCAGAAATGTGTAACCCAAGGATTTCATTTAAGATGTACGAGAAAGAACAACAGAAAATCCCAAAGGAGAAATAAAAAGCAGATATTAATGAGATAGAAAGCAAATACATGTGAACAATTCTCAACAAATCCAAAGGTTGGCTCTTGCTCAAATAAACACACCACTATCAAAATAAGACAAAAGAGAGAACACTAGCAAGAATAGGGATGAACAAGGAAACATACCCACAGAAATAATTTGTTTTATAAAGGAATATATGGATGTTATTCACATAAATTTGAGAATTTGTATGAAATGAAGGCTTTCCTTGAAGCATGTTGACTTACCATGTGGATTTCAGTAAATCTGAATGGACAAATCCATTACACATAGTGAATCAATCTACTCATTACAAAATCAATAAAATGTGTATTTGGACAAAATGTGGATGGAGATGGAATGGAGGGAGACCCAAGAACCTTCATCCCTTTTTTTCCTTTTTATCACAGCAAAATTATTTTTTTATTCTCTTTGTTTTTCTTCATCGAAAGTCCAGTTGCAATACTGGAGAGAGGGGTGGAGGAAGTGCTAGCATGGCGATCACGTGTAACCCCGGGCGAGACTTGCGGGGAGGGCGAAGGGAGGAGTCTGCCTTCCTCCTCTGGGGACCCTTCTCCCCCTTTCTCTATTCTTGATCTCCAGCTCAACATCTACTCCGACTTACTCTCCTTTCTTCTTGAGCCACAACCTTGGGTAACAGATACAGCGTGGCTGTTAACCCAAGGTGGGACCTCCAGTAAGACCTTTACCTGTCACTGTGCAGTGTGGGCCCTTGTGACACCTCTTCCTGGAGTTGTGATGACTCGGATCCATGGAAAGCATTTAGCAGAATGTCCCTTGTCATAGGGACACAGGAAATACTAAGTTGATCTTTTCATTACTTGCCTTTTCCCTCACCTCCCTTACTTTCTTAAATTTCATTTTAATATTTAATGTGTTATATTTCTTATTTATACTTACTGAAGAGAAAATGCCTTTTTGTTTGACTTTTTCAGGGTGTTTGAATGATCTTTAATGAAATAATAGCTTATACAGGAAAAACAAAGCATTATTACTCCTGAACATCTAGAGTATGAAGAAAATAGGGGTGCATAAAATATCAAGTTATCAGTGAATGATTTTCCTTATACTGTGACTCAGGAAGGTGAAGTCCTAGATCAAAACAGTTTTGGTAGGAGTTGGTCACCTGCTATTGAGAAAGAAGATTTTAGAAATCTAAGGGAAAATAAGGAACTAATATTTGACTTTTGGGCAATCACAGACAAATTTTTGGAAGTAATTTAAGGTCATTTTAAAGTTTTATTTTTTTCTTTGTGGTGCTGGGGATCAAATAAAGGGCCTTTTGCTTCTTAGGCAAGTGCTGTACTACTGAGGTAAATCTCCAAGCCCAATACTTTTAAAATTTTTATGAGTTATTTTATAACCTTCCTGGAGTTCATTGTCTCAAGAGAGCAAGTGTTGGTCTCTGGCGTATAGGATTTACTCGGGAGGTGTGGAGCCATGGGCTGGCCTTTTGTCTTAAACTGGTCAGTGGGTGTCCAGTTGTGTTATACTGTTCTTTTATATTTTCACATCTGAAATAGTTGATAAAGTTTTCTGTTTCATAAAATCACAGTGCAAGTCACACATCTCAAGCAAAGTGAAGTTAAATAAAATGTGCACATTAAGTATGATAAATTGCAGTAGCCCCTTCCCGTCTGCAATTTCTCTTTCCATAGTTTCAGTTATATGGGGGTCAACTGGAATCTCACAATAAATAGAAATAGAAAATTCCCAAAGCAGCAGTTCGTAAGTTTTACATTTCATGCTGTTCTGAGTGGTGTGATGAGACCCTGGGCAGCATGTGAATCAGCCCTTTCCTGAGTGTACCCACCCACCCAGTGTCACAGAGTAGCCTTCCTGCATCACGGTGCTATGTTCTGTTCATCTTTACCTTATGACGCCTCCAAAGAGTAATGGTGACACTGGCAGATCAGATGTGCCAAATAAGCTGTAAAAGAAGCTATAAACTGTTCCTTTTAAATGAAAAGGTGAAAGGTAGTCACAGGTGTGCGTGTATGAATGATTGGTATATTTAGGGTTCAGTACTGTCTGGTTTCAGGCATCCTTGGGGGGTCTTGGAATGTATCTGGTCATAAAGTAGGGGGTCTGCTGTACACAGAACAAGATCTAAAACTCAAATTCCCCAAGTTGCTCTGAGAGAGGGTAGGGAGCAGCATTTTGTGACCCTGCTGGGGAGGGCAGGCATGCAGACTGAGACTCAGAATGCTTGGGAATGATTGCGTGGCAAGTAGATCTAATGGGTACAGTGCTTATTTTAGGACAACTCAGGAATGTGACCTGGTAAGTGAATGGAACCTATGCGCATTTTTAATCACCACCACGTGGTGGCAGCCTACTCAAGAAAATTTAAGAACACTGTTTTAAACTTTGAAAATTTTTTATTTTCGTGGTATTGAGGATTGAACCCAAGCCCTTGCGCTTGCTAGGCAAGTGCTCTACCCCTGAGCCAGCCCCCTCCTTGGCTCCTATTCTGAATATTTAGAGTCCACAATTTTCTGCTTGAAAGCTTAGTGAAAGAGGAAAATAAACCGTGCCCTGCACTGAACAGCTGTGGTGGAAGAGAAAATGCCTTCATTGGCAGTTGAATATTTTCACAGCTGTCATAGATACTTTCACTAGTTGTATCTGTATTTTTGAAAAACAAAGACATTTTTCAAAGTGCTTTATTATGGAAATAAATCACCTTGACTCTGTACTTTGGGATGGCTCTTATCCTAACCTTTTAGAAAGATGGAGTGGCATGGTTTTCTCGAGAACCTAGAAATTGGAAACAGTCCCACTTACACACATATGAGAAGGTTCTCTTTAGTAGTCGACATATACACACTTTCTGCTTAAGTCCTTAATGCTTCCAGTGACACCATCATGAATCTTAGTGGCTCAGGAATGTTATTGCTTCATCTCTGCAGATAAAAAGCAAGAAAAGAAAGGATCAGTGTCCCCCTGTTTGTCCTTGGTGTGTTTGACCTCTGCATAGAGCTGGCTCCTCCCTGCCATGTTTCTCGCCTGTGACTTTCTGGTTTCCGTACTGCCAGCCAGCTCTCCTCTTGCCTCCACACCCTCTGGGGTCAACAAGTCCTTCCTCTGGGGCCACAGTGGTACACAGAGGACCTGGGCATGGCACAGTGAATGGGGACGGACTCTGGCCATGTTTACTGTACGCTTGGAAAAGCGTCACGTGGAATACACTGCAAGTATATGTTTAACAACAAATCGTCCAGTTTAATCAGTGATGAATAAAAGTGCATTTTAAGATTATAGTCATTTAGCTTCTCCTTACCAGCAATGATAAAAGAGTTGGGAAAAGAAGACAAGCAAAGGAATGTGACCACTGAATAGGACATTAGCTCCGTAAAGGTTACGGTCACACATTGTTTAATGACAGAGTAAGTCTTGAGAAATTCATTGTGAGGTGATTTCTTTGTGTGGACACCATGTTTAGTCAATGTAATCTTACAAGACCCCTGTTGTATGTGTGGCCCCTCACTGACCAAAAGGTTGTTGTGTAGATTATTGCTGTACTTGTACTTGACATGGAATGAAGAGTCCCTGTCGGACATCTGCCTTGGGTTTCCAAAATTGGCGGTGTGGCCGGGTGTGGTGGTACATGTCTGTTATCCCAGCACTCTCGAGGCTGAGGCAGAAAGATTTCTGTGAGTTGCACACCAGCCTGGGCCACATAACAAGACCCTATCTCAAAAAACAAAACAAACAAAAAACAAAGTTGAGGGTGTGAGGGGTGTGGGCATCAGAGTGAAACTGTAACACTATGGTCCAGTCTCCCACCTCCTAAAGTACAGGTGACTTTACAGGTGTGGAGTGACCTTCAAACTATCAGGCAGTTGCTACAACCAGACAAAGTGCTGTGGAAGGCTTGGGGCGAGGCCTGCCCACATGTGTCCTCATCAGGCAGTAGAGCCCTAGCTTTGGAGACACACAGGTCTGGGTTCAGGCCATAGCTCTCCCTTACCTGCCCTGAGCCTGTTTTCTGTGTGTAGGACAGGGATCCAGACACTGTCTACCCCACTGGGCTGTCATGAGAATGAAATTAAATAATTATGTGAGCCAATCAAATTGGAAATAGTGAGATATAGAGTCCTTTGCTGGAAGCCTCGTAATCATGCTCCTGTTGTGCGGATGAGGGGCAGGAGAGATGTCTGTGTCTTTTTTTGTGTTTGTTGTTTTGTTTTTTGCTTTTTGAAACAGGGTCTCACTATATGGTCCGGGCTGGCCTCGAACACTTGGTGATTCTCCTGCCTCAGCCTCTCGAGTGCTAGGATTACAGGCGTGCACTGCTATGCCCAGCATGTCTATATCTTTTATCAGTGAACTCTCCCAACAATATGCTGGCCAGCTGAACCCAAAGCAAAACTAAGAGATAATGTCCCAGAAAGAGGGGGGACTGACCAGAATGGGTGCTCCGCTTTAGGCAGTCGACATTCACCCCCTGGTCCTCAATAGTAATTTTTAATTTTATGTAATAGCCCTTTATTTCCTCCAAAGCTGTGAACCTCATCCTTCCTGGGATTGAATGGTAGACACCAGGAAAAGGTCATCAGAACATGTCTGCTGGGGGCTCTTGATTGTTTCTAGCTCTTACAATTTTGAGGAACAGTAACCTTGAGTTAGTTAAATAGAAATGGACCTATTCTCTAGCTGCTTGCTTAAATCTAAAGATGTTTTATGGATACTGCCATAGATGTAGTTTGAATTTGTCCCCCAATGGTTCGTGTAGTAGAAGCTTGGTCTGCAGGGTAGCAATGTTAAGAGGTGGTGGGACCTTTTATAAAGTCCCTAGTCTCACTTATTTCATTATAGTAATAGAAAATGAACTACTGTGGATTCCGACTATGCCTAAAATCTCTAGGGAGCCTAAGCATGAAAAATTGAGATTTGCCTTCCTGGAGTTCTGTAGAAAACCACCCAGAGCTCTGTGTCTAGACCTAGAGCTATTCTCTCCCTCACCCAGATGATTTTATCTGATGCTAGAGGCCATCTGCAGCGAGAGGGGGTTTGCACTTGGTATCTCTGCAGTGGCATGGTGCCCACTTAGAAGTGAGAGGGTGCAAGCTCTGCGGGGCTGCACTCCCTCGTAAGTCCCCACTGAGCGCATGGTTGGGGCACAGCTGGAAGACAAGGCTGACCTGGTCTCTGGCTCGGATGAGTCACCTCAGCCCTAGCCATGTGCAGGAGAAAGTACCTCCAAATCAGGGAACCATTTCGTTTTGTTTTCCTCAGAGCATCTCATCTCTCCTCCTCTTGAACACAGACCCTCAAAACCAATACCAACAGGAGAAGGAAAATAATGGATCTTTCATATTTGGAAGATCAAAGTATCTAGCTTTTTGAGCAAAGCTACATTCTCACATAGTCCTTTCCAGTTTAAATTTGGCACACAGGGTGGCTAATAAAGGGTTGGGATGGGAATGAGGGATCCCCTAGCTTGGCTTTGGTTTTTTTGTTATTGGGGATTGAGCCCAGGGCCTTTGCATTTAGCTAAATTCCCAGCTCTTTTTATTTTTTACTTCGAGCCAGGTCTTGCCAAATCTCTGAACTGCCTAGATAGGTTGCGAACTCATGATCTTCCTGCCTCTGCCTCCCAGAATGCTGAGATGATAAATGTGAAACACCATGCCTGGTACTTAGTGGCTGAGTGCTTCCCTGGCATGCACAGAGTCCTGGGTTTGATCTCCAACACCAAAAAGTAAAAATAAAGCACACTGGACTAGTGAGTTATGTGACATTTCTTTTACAGTAGAGGGTATGCCTAAGATACTACCATATGGGAGTAATGGTTGCTAGCATTGGTTGAGTGGAATGTATGTGACCGTGCACTGTCCTTTATTTCAAGGGAAGTCCTCTCAGTGATTTGTCATACTTACCTTTATTAGGTAGGACTATTATTGTCCCCATATTACAGATGAAGAAACTAAGGCTCAGAGAAGACACTTTCAAGAAGTCATACAGTTAAAAAATGGTGGAAGCTACAGTTTGGATTTGGAATGTCCTCTGTTGGCCCATGTGTTATAGGCTTGATTCTCAGCCTGCAGTGCTGTTGGGAGCTGATAGAACCTTAAACATGTTCCCACCAGCTTGAAACACTGGCAGACATGAGTGACTGTCCCATCTGGTGGCTTGTACCACTGGTGGTGCAAACAGATCTAATCACTTTTGTTGTTTTTACTAATAAAATTAATGGACCAAATGTAGTTAGTTGCTTGAATTTGAATAATTACTGCCCTGATATAAATATTAATAAAGGTTAGTCATACAAACAAAAAATTGTTACAGTAATCAACAAATTACTTCATTAAATTAAAAGAAATTTATTTATGTTCATGAATTTCTTTGAAATGTCTTCTACTGGCTGATTTGTACAGAGTGCACAAAATGTCACAACGTGTTTGGCTTTTTTTGTGGCCACAGCAGCACCTTGTTTCAGATAATTTTGGGGGAGTGCTGGGGTTTCAGATAATTTTTGATAACGTTCTCTACTTAGCTTTTGTGCATTTCATGCCATTCCTCAATAAGCTTCTGTAAGGGAAATTTTGGGGTGGGGTAATTTGTACTTGTGGCATTTCTCTATGTTAATAGTTTATCAATAATTAATTCTCTAAGTTTTAACATGGGAATCTTACAAGTACTCCATTGTGCGTGCATGTGTATAATAATATGTGATACACCTGATGTACCACAAATTAGCTGTATCACAGTTTTTTATACCTTTTTAATGTTTTCCTTAAGGAACTGTAATGTGATGGCATCTGGTCTGCTAAATTGGTGCCTTTCTTTGCGTTATTGTAATCAAAGGCAAGATCAGGTTTTATATTTCCAGGTTTTTTTTAAATCAATGTACATGTATGATTTTTTACAAGTCATTAACATACAAACAATTCTTTTATCAGTCCATATAACAAATTTTATACCACAACAATTTTCCAAGTTTATGATTTTTTTTGCTTTGTCTTTGCTTGTACTAGTAAAAATTTTCAGTTTGACTCTACTGTGCCACAAAAATATGTTTCTTTTTGCAGCAGTTCTTGTGCCAGGGGTATGCTCAAATAGTAACTCTCTGCATATAATGTGCAGTATTCAAATAATAAGCTGTTCATTAATTTCAAAACAACATCTAAGAATGCCTGTGCCTTGAAGGGTGTGTACTTTTTCTGGTATTTAAATCATAGGTGTAACCATTAGGTGAACATAATTTGTATAATTTTACCCCATGTTTGTGCCAAATTGTTTGCAAACAGAAGCATTCATGAGCTGAGGCATTACTGTACTCTTCAAATTGAAAAATGAATGGATTATAATATACATATATATGTACAAAAGTTATGTAATACTCACAAGGGAAAATCCCAAATGAAAATGAAAAGAACCCCCAAGGAAGAGCAAAGAAATAACAAAAGAGAAATTTATCACTGAGCTTAATAATCAATCCATGAAATAACAGTGACCATTTTTGTTTTAGTGTCTTATATGAACAGAAGCGCATACACAGGTTTGCTATGTAACATCAGATGTTTGAATTCCAATCAGAGCTGCCTGGCAGTGAGACATCCGAATTATGGCCTGTCAGGTACGAGTTACAAGGTCAGGCCTAGTTAGAGGAAATTGTATCACTGGGGCCATGCCCTTGATGGAGGTATTGGGACCCAGACCATTTTTCTCCTTTGCTTCCTGACTGCTGTGAAGTGAACAGTACCTTTACCACTTGCTACCACCATGATATGCAGTGCTGCCACAGGCCCAGAGCCACAGGTCTAAGCAATCATTGACTAAAACTGTGAGCTAGAGTAAACCTTTCCTCCTTAAAGGTTGATTATCTCAGGTATTCTGTCACAGCAACAGAAAGCTAACAGAAAATTAGTACTTAGAAGTGAGGTCATTGGTGTACTGTACCTCAAGATGTTGTTCAAAAGGCTTTGGAATTGGTTTGTGGGAGGAGTTTAGAAAAGCAAAGAGGCAGGCTAGAGAGAGCCTAAAGTGCTGTGGGCAGAGTTTGATGGACAAGTCTGGTGAGAACTGAGGATGCTGATAAGAGTGTGGACACGGGCAGCTGTCCTAATGAGGTTCCAGATGGACACGGTGACTTAATTGGGAATTGGACTAGAGGATGCCCTGTTACCCTCTGGCAGTGAGCTCATCTACATGCCCTGACGTTGTGGGAGGTTGAGTTTAAAGGTGACAGGTTGGTTTATCTAGCAGGGGAAAGTTGGAGATGAGGAAACTGAGGCTGAGGGACTTTCCTCAGATCACACAATGAAAGAATGACGGAGATGGTGCTGCAGCCTACGTTCCCAAGCACGTCCATGTCTGCTCTTACCGCAGTACTCAGGCGAAGTCCAGTCTCCAAACTTTAAAGCCAGAAGCACCTCCCAGCTCAGGTGCGCCAAGTCAGAGAGACCAGGTCTCAAGCTGTAAGACTGCTGAGTCCATTCGCTGTTGTTTTATTGCAGCCATTTCTGACCTTGGAGACGGGGTAAGAGAGGCGAATGGAAGTGGACGGGACGCTCTCCTCTCCTGAGGCCTTTGTCAGCAGCTGTGCACTCTCCGTCTTTGGGGGGACAGTGTCCATGCCGTGGGAGGGAGGGCACAGGGGCAGGGCAGCCTCTCGGTGTGACCCGGAGCCCCTCTGGGCACCACGGCCTTGTGCTGAGCTTCCCAGGAGTGCATCGCTTGGCAGGCCGGTGAGTCCCATCTGCCCCTGAGCTTTCTGTGACAGTCTTTGGATATTTATGGCCTGACGGCACATTTGGATATTTGTTCCCATTCGTTTCACACTGGCTTCTGCCTGACCATTGCATTTCTTATCAGCGCAAGAGAAGGAGTTGGTTAGAACTTTTCAAAAAGCCAAACTATCAGTGCATTGTATTGAGCAGTGTTGAGGAGGGGATTTGTGAAAGACCACACTGAAACTAGTGGGCATGAAGTCAAGTAGAGCTGCATGAATTAACAACATAGATGGTTCAAAATCTAAGCTGAGAAACTAAAATTTAGAAGTATTTTTTCTTTTTGAGATAAGGTCTTGCTGTATATTGCAGACTGGTTTTGAACTTGTGATCCTCCTGCCTCAGCCTCCCAAGTACTGGGATTAGGTATATTGTTCTTATATCAAGTGTGTGAGCAAAAAAATGTAACGAAAACATCATTTACCTCCACCTTTCCCTTCTTTCTCTTCCTATGTTTTATAGGCAAAATATTCTAATTTCAGTCTCTGTGGGTTACACCACACATGTTGGAAGCTCGGTTTGAACCTGGAAAGTGTTTTCTCATAGAGGTAACATTAGAAATGGTGTAGGGTCACAGGGTTGTGGAGCCTGGCTAACAAACAACGCAACAGAATCGTGTTGATGTAGTGTCTTGTTTTCCTGCGGGAATCCTTATCTGGAACTTTCCGTCCTCTGAGCTGTGGGTTCGGTTCAGCCTCTGTGCAGAGCATGTTACTTTGCAGCCACCTGCGGCCATCAGACACGTCTTCAGGGTCATCAGGGGCCAGGCAGGAAGTGAGATGTGTATTTCAAAAAGGAGCTGTCACAGGGCTGGCAGAAGCGCTCTGGACCTGTGCTCTGCAGAGAACTGTAGCAACGTAACATCGCTGTCGGTCCACTTACACCTAATTTCTGATGTGCTTTTTTTTGCCTCGGACCCCATAGTGATTGCTTTTCATGGACATGGAATTAGAATTAGGGGAAGGTTTTTCACATAGTCTGTAAGAATAAAGCTTTTTTTTTTTTTTTTTTTTTTTGGTGCTGGGGATCGAACTCAGGGCCTTGTGCTTGCGAGGCAAGCGCTCTGTCACTGAACTAGATCCCCAACCCCACAATAAAGCATTTTAGATTTGCATGGAGATTTTGTTTCCAAGTCTCTTTGTATGTCATTCATGTTAAGAACTCTGAAGACTGTACTGTGCTCAGCCTGGGGCCTGGGCCTCACCGTCAGTGGGAAGGAGCAGAGTCCAAGCTGGAATCCAGGTGGGGCAGCCCCGCGTGTGCTGGCCTTCCTCGCTTCTCGCGGGAGCAGCTGAGGTCAGGAGAGCTCCTCCACGGAAGCCGAATGCAGAAATCTGACCTCTGGTCCTGCGACCTGAGCTCCGCAATGGAAAAGCACGAATGCCAGGAAACGTGAAGCTGCATTTCCCACGGCAGTGCTGGCTGCGGCGACCGTGCACGTGCCGCATGCTTGAAGTGTGAGGTCAGCGGCGCGGCGTTGGGCCCGCGGGCCTTGCCTGCGGGGCTTGCTCGTTGGTGCTCTGGGCGCTGCATCCGGAGCGCTTCCTCAGCTCTGTGCGCTGCTCTGTGTTCTCTGCACGTGAAGAAGGACCCATCCTCACACCCCACTCATTGCTGCCCTACTTTTTAGTTCTATTTTCTTCTTCGAGTGTGAGGAAAGGGATTTTTTTTATCACTTGTCCAACGTATATCCATTACTAGACTTGAAGCTGCATTTCCTTTTACCATCTGTCATAACTTTTGGAAGCGTCAAGCTCACTTTAAGAGGGATTGGCTGCCTTTAGCATTTTGGACACATCTGCATATCTCTGATAGTCTCTTCTCGTGCATGAAGCAGCTGAGTTATGAAGTAAGAGCAGAACTTAGGAACATTTAGGAAAAGGAAGGTCATTTATTATCCTTTAGGGGGGATTTGGTAGATAGATACTGTAATCATAGTTCTCAGTTGTCCATTTGGCTTGTAGTCATACTGATTTATGAAATAACCCTAAGAGAAGTCTTATAACTTTTAAGAGATAATAATCTGTTTTACTGATCACAAATGAGTGGAAAAAAGAAATACACTCAGTTCCTGAAAGGAAAAAAGACTCTCCCAGGATGAGATCACTGGGTGGGCACAAAGTGGGGGAAATACCTTTCGCTGCAATTGTCATCCTCTTATCTTGCCAAAATATTACAGCATCTGAATGAAAACATCTGAATGGTTTGACATTCTTATTTGCAAGCATACACAGAGTTATCTTAATGTTCCTATTTGGGAGAATGCTTAGTATTTCAGGAAACTCTTGGTACTGATTTACAGCTACAGAGCAATAACCTTATGGTAGATGTTCATTAATGCCAAATAAAATGTTAGGCATTCTGAGTTTGAAAAATTTATGAATAGCTGGATGTGGTCACACACACCCGTAATCCCAGCACTCTGGAGGCTGAGGCAGGAGGATTGAAAAAGAAAAATTCAAGATTAAACAGGGATTCTGCTCATGAAAAATTCTGCTTGAATGAAATCTCCATGTGCAGGTAATACATTCTACTCACACTCTGCTCTGGCAGGGATGGTTGTTACAGTAAAGTGCCCAATGAATTCTTCATTGCCAGAAATGGGTTTTTTTGCTCTTTACTTGCTTGACACTAGATATCATGTAAACCTGTTGACTACATCCCTTTCCTTTAACTGCAAGTAAATTTTACCCCTTCCTGTCTTTTGGACCACACCATCGTCTCCATCCTTTGCTCCCCTTTTAACATTTAAGAGCAGTGTTTCCCAGGATGCCCTTGAGCCCCATTTCCTTTCCGTTCTCCCTATTTCCCTTGGGGAGCTTGACCAGACGTCTGGTTTTAACTTCCGAATGTATGTCAGTGAGTGACAATTTGTACCCCGTGCTCCATGATCATTCCCTCTTCCCGGCCTGTGCGTCCAGCCCCTTGTCAGATGTCTCCTCTCCGATGTCCCGGTATTGTCTTTTCCCCACTCCCAATCCAGCTTCCACAGGAACTTCCTGAAACACCTCTGACCGAATGAGGGCAACCACTACAACACAGCTCAATCTGACCACCTCTGCCCCTTTTTAAGAAAACATCAACAAATTTGGAAATTTTGGCATTTTATGAAAGAAAAGTAACATATTCTAAAAAAGAAAAACATCAAATTCTTTTCGGAATTTTGCCATGAGGTAGTCAAGGAGCCTCTATGTTAGGTAAAATGTCCACGTACACTTCCTGTGGCCTTGCCAAGGGTTGTGAAGAATCTGGTGGGATATAACGTGATCCATGCGGCTACCTACCAGGCTTGCGCAACCATGGCGCAGCCCAGAGATCCAGTCAGAGGACTTCATGTGCCCCCTTCCCTCAGGACCCCTCTGCACTGTGACTGATCAAGAATGCCCCTGTCTGTCTGGAGTTTAAATACCAGTAAAGCTTACTTTCCAAGTTGTGTGAGAAAAACAGAAATCAAAGGTTTAATATTTTCTCTCCTCTCCATCGTTTACCCTGTGCCCCCGCCCCCCCATCTTGATGATCCTAGCTCTGAAATCTCACAGGCAGGAACTGGATTTTTATTTTCAGATTCTTATCTACCTCCATGTCTACCCCAAGTGGCCCTCAAGAAATGTCAAGTGAATGACTATTTTCATTAAAGAAGCTTGAATTCCTTTTAGTCTCTTTAGTTACTTCAAATTTAAAAGCACATCTTTGCTGGAGAAAAGCATTTGTTAATTTTAAAAAGTAATGTTCTTCATTTTGAACTTCATTTTCTTAACTGTGCTGGTAATATTTAAAGGATATAGAAGCAGATTTCATAGGTCTCAGGTAATAAAAACCGCAGTTCTTTAAAAGAAATCTTTTGGGGTTGGGGATTTAGTTCAGTGGTAGAGCGCTTCCTAGCAAGCGCAAGGCCCTGATTTCGATCCCCAACACCCCCCCCCCTCGCGCAAGAAAGAAAATAAATCTTTCAACTTTTTTTTTTATTCTTGAGACTCCTGCATCCTTTAAAAACACTGATAGTGAGAGATAAAGTCTGTCTTGTAGCCTGGAGGGTGGAGCTATCCTTGCTGTATGTAGTTAGAATCTTTTTAAATGAATTGTGTTTGCTAAACACGAAAGTGCAGCATTCCGTAAGGCTTGCCAAGTCACATCTGCCCCCCCCCATACTCTTCATGCCTGCTCCCTCCCTTTAAAAATCCCCAACTTGGAGAAGAATAGTTTCCATACTATCAGGATACTTCTCTACAGCAGTGTCTGCACGTCTGTGCTGTCTTACTATTGTTTTAACATTTGGTCCTCTGCCTGGGGAGTGGGTGGTTCGCTTTAAGCTACCCCACTCCAGTCTCTGCCGAGAAAGCAATATTTTGTTATGAGGTAAAGTTTCAAGCCAAGCTCTGGCCAGGGCCTTTCCCATGTGGAAAGAGGAAAGCAGGAACAGACAGGGAGACGATAATTCCCCTTGAATTTGAGCTCATTAAAATCTTCTCGCCTCCTTGGTGGCTTGTTTATTGATTTAAGCATCTAGCACTTCTCCTTTCCAGAAAGAATTAGCATCTATGATGTGATCATTGCTGAGGGAGGAGGTTTTTGTCTTTTCTCTGTGGAATTAAGTGTCCCCCAGTTGCTTATTAGCACAAACCATTTTAGGGTTGTGTGTAGGCATGGAGTTTAGGGGCCAGAGTGAGATTCCCAAGATTTATAGGTAATGAAAAGAACAGGTGGTATCAAAGGCACCACGTGTGGGAACCTAAGTGTTCTTAGGGGACTTGTGTGAACCTGTGATCCTTGGTTTTTTCTAAAATGAACATTTCAGCATTGTTCGTATGGACCTCCTTTTTATAGATGTTTTAAAATGTTCTGGTTTCGTTGCTGTTGTGCCTGAAAATCTAGCAAAATGGTGTTTCTTACCAGCTGATCTGCAGCAAGCCTTTAACGTTTGCATTTCTTTTGAGGATTACTGTGGTTGAATTTGTGGCAGTCATTTATGTATGTAAATGAGGAAACACAGTTTTAAACAGATGTTTAAAATCCTCATGCCGCCAGAACACTTCTTCCCTGTAAATATAAAATCACCCAAAAGTCTAGCTGCTTTTCAGACCTATCTGTAGAGATCATGTATAAATGGAATGGGCCAGATTGCTGGGGATACTAATTGCATACTTAGCGTAGTTTATGGCCCTATAGCATAGAAAAAGAACAGTTATTAGGCAGATGTTTTGGTAGGGATTTCTCTTTTCAGTGTGATTAACCCCCAGATTCAGTGTGACATGATTTCAATGTGTTTTTGCACTTCTGATGCCATAGTAAACTCAGGAGCTGAAAAGTGGTAATGCTTTTCCCTATTTGGATGATCAAATTGATTGAATTATTTCCTGGGTGCTACCTTTTAAAAGTTGACTTTGTTGGCCCTGTGAAAAGACATTTTGATGGTGCCGTATCCGTGTGGACACTGTGCTGGTCAGACTCTCACGTGGCCTGTTTTCACCAGAGCCCCTGTTTTCTACCAGGCCACTTCATGAATCAGGATGTCACCCACATCCACTGTCCTCTCCCATCTCTTGTGGCCATCGGTTAAGGCCCTGACCCTTTCTATGTTACACTTAGTGGTGAAAATGTGTACAAGTGCTGATCAAAAAATATGGTGTGTTTAAATTAAGTAAAGAAGAAAAATTATTACAGTAAAAGACACATTGTCATCATTGCCATCAACCCCCACAAAAAATACTCCCCATTGCTTCAAACACACATCCCATTGCTCTGCCACTTTTTTTTTTTTTTTTAGCTCTTGCCACTTTCTGAAGCAGTTCTAAAAGTCCTCTTTCATGAATATCCTGAGGCGTGACCAAAAATATGGTGAATGCTGCTGCTGAGTGCCATCCAATGGAAAGGCAGTATAAAAACATTACAGTGTGTCCTCATCTACTTTATTCATCAGACCTGGGGCTGTGTGACTTCTGGCTCGTCCCCAAAGCCAAAATGACTGTGAAAGATAGACATTTTGTATCAATTCAGGACACCGAAGCAACCAAAACAGCATAACTAAAGAAACTCATAAAAGAAAACTTCTAGAACTGCTTCAGAAAGTAGCAGGAAGATAAGTGTGTTTGAAGCAAAAGGGGGAGTATTTTCACGGGGGTTAATGGCAGTGTATCTTTTACTGTAATGAAAATTTTAATGTAAATATTTACTGTGCGTTTTGATCACACCTCATATACCCCGAAGACATTTTTGAGGTTTCATTCTTTTCCTTCTAGGATATCTTAATCATATTTTGTTTATACTAACACATGCTTGAAAGGAGACAAGTGATTCCATCCATGTCTTCAATTTGGAACAAAACTCTGGATCTGTGGTATTGTCTGTTACATTGAGGTCATCTGACATCAGTAGTTGGTCATGTCTTTTGGCTACAGATTAAAATGAGTGTGGTTTTTTCTCTTTCCTTTTAGCTTCATGAGGCTGACATTGTGGTCTTAGGCTCACCTAAACCGGAAGAGATTCCCCTTACGTGGATCCAGCCAGGAACCACTGTTCTCAAGTGCTTCCATGACTTCCTGTCAGGTAAGCGTCTTGACTTTGGTGAGGGGCACTAAGACAGATAGGAGTGTTAGGAGAAATGGAACCTTGCTCATTCAGAACAGGTTACAGGGTTGGGGATTTTGCTCAGTGGTAGAATGCTTGCCTAGCAAGCGCAAGGCCCTGATCCCCAGCACCCCTCTGCCCCCCAAAAAGAACAGAGTGTGTTCTGAGATCCTGGTTGTCAATGTGAGTGTGTAAGATAGGAGACTTCGATTGCTGGGCTGACCTTGGCAGAGGGAAGCTAAGATGTCAGCAGGGAAGCTGCCTCCCGGCCATGGCAAAGCATCTGTCTGCTGGCCTCTAGCATCTGACAGTCTGACAGTTGAGGTAATTATGACTTAAAGGAGACACTTTATATTTATGTGAGGTAAACTGGAAATAGTGGTTTTCATAGTCTTCTAAAAAGTGGTAGAATCTTTTCTTCTAGAGAAATCTTAGCTGAATTTCAGTGTGGAAAGCAGAGTTACTGGGAGGGGTAGGAATGAAGTCCAGCCTTCCATCTCCCACAAATATCTTCACAGTGACCCCTGAAGTACTTCCTCAGAGCCCCCGGGTCACCATCAAACACCCTGAAAATCACTAATAGAAACAGAACTGGTTCTAGGATTGCTGTTGTTGGATGATGTCTCACCAAGGGATCCAGGAATGCTGTGAACCACACCAGGCTCATCACAGCAAGTCCCTGAGTCCCAGAGGGTGCTAGAGACAGTGGCAAAAGGGCCTTCTTTCCTGTTACTTCAGAGTAGAGAAAACCGAGCTGTGCTAAGGGCAGGGCAGCCTTTTGTCCCCAAGCTGGTGAAGATGCACCAGACAGTAAAAGCCTCTGTGCCAGCACCAAGGCGGGTTTGAAACCTCTGAGGCAGCTGCATGTCAGAGGGAGCCACACCCAGAGGCTTGCACTGACCCTGTGGCTGGGAAGCCTAGAACAGACCAGGCCCCCAGTGAATCCCCAGAACTGAGGCGCACAGCCTGGGTCGGAGAGGATCCAGTCGCCATTTTTGCTTTTAGAACGCACAGATGAATGAAGCAGTTAGAGGTGCGGTCTGGTGGGAATGTGGGCTTCATGGCTCTTTTTAACAAACACAAAGTGTGTGCCACATAACTTCTTTGAACTATGTGACATTTCTGCATAGAACTTTTATTTTTCTCCTGAAAAAAAAAAAAGGTTCAAACTATGATTGGTAGATGTGGCAGATTGCTTCCTCTGCTCAGAATCCTAGCGAGATTAGGAAAGTCGGCTTGGGAATTTTATTCTTTTAAATGTTTCTTTTAAACATAATATTTACTTTTTTAAAATTTAATAAGCGTTTCTGTTTAGAACAGTTTTGACAATCCTGGTTGGAGATAGGAAAACCTACTTCAGTGTTCTCTTAAAATTCCTTTAAACTCTATTATTATGCGAAAGTGACACATATTTTATTTTAGTGAAACTGTCTTATTTTTATTAATGTTTCCTTTTTGCACCCTTATTTGTGAAAAAGGTATTCCTGAAAGCATGAGGTTTCAGTGTCAAAGTGCTCTTGGGAAGATCATAAAAGATGAAAGCTTTGGGGCTGGGGATTTAGCTCAGTGATTAGAGTGCTTGCCTTGCAAGCACAAGGGCCTGAGTTCGATCCCCGGCACCACAAAAAAAAAAAAGAAAGATGAAAGCTTTATATGTTCATTTAATGATTCTATAGGGTAGACTAATGGTAGTTATTTTAAATTCATCTGGTCCTGTTATAGTAGCTTTGGTTTTTGAATGCTCAGTTCCCAGATGTGCCTGACACTTAGCAGTAGTCACTTAGTAAATATTCATTCAGCAAGTATGTTACTCAGCCAGAGTTACACTGGTTGTAGTGTGTGGGTTGTTACACATTGAGAGAGATGTTCCCGGCAACTGAGGGGGTGGCTTTTGAGATAATATAAAGTGATGTCCTAGGAATTGTGCTCACCTTTTCTGCTGTATCTGTTTATTCCATTATGGCTGAGTTGAAGATGTAGATTTTTTTTTTATTTTTTAGTGTTTTGTTTTTGTTTTATGAGACAAGTTCTCACTATGTAGTCCAGGGTGCCCTTGAACTCACAGTGACCTTCCTGCCTCGGCCTCCCAAGTGCTGGGATTACAGGTGTACACTACCCAGAAACTTGTAGATTTTAAAACAGAGAGATGTCAATATTCTGTTCTCTAGCTATAAGACTAATTATATTTCATTATTATTTAAAAATTATTTTAAATAAAAGAAGTATACTGTGTTCTGGTAACAGCTTGCTTGCTAGTGAGCAGAACTGACCCTAAGCACGACCATTTTGTACTTCAAGTATCATTTTCTAAGCACTATTCATAATAGCATTACATTTCTAAATAATCAAAGTTTTATTTTAGCAGCTTTGATTACTATGGAAATTTATCCTCTCAGTTAAGTTACAGAAAGATTTCCTTCCTCTTTTCTTCATAATCTTGCCATTATAAACAAATGAGTAGATTTTTTTGAAACATTATTGAAAAGAGAAGTGCTTTTGTTTAAATTTAAGACCAGAAGAAGAATGTTTAATACTCTTGTGGCTGGGCGAAGGCAGCGCTGTGTAATGAAATTTTCGTTCCCGCCTTGACGGTGCAGGCCCCCTCCCCGGAAAGGAGCCTGGCTGTGGCGGCTTCTGCTGAGGTAATGCCGCTGGATACCTGAGCCTGGGGGAGATTTTCCTCTGGCTGATGTCCCAGAAGTCATCCTCGGAAAACCATCATACTGAACCTGTTACCCGGGCTGTGCATTCCACCATCGCGAGAGTTCAGTGTGCCGATTGGGAGACAGGGACACATGAGTGCTGTTTTCTAGCTGTAACCGTTAACATTTTTCTGTTATTAAGAAATTATTTTAAATGAAAGAAATGTGCTGTGATCTTGTCACAGCTTGCTCACTAAAGAGCAGAAGTTGCCCTAAGCAAGATGTTTTGTGCCCTGGATACCGGGCGTGGTGTACTGGACGGGACAAAAAAGTGGTGTTCTGCTTTGGGCCTCCAGAACAGTATCAGAATAACAAGCCATGTTTCAGAGTAGTCGACAGCACATTTTAAGCTAACCTAGCTGTATTTACTGTGGGACGGTGAAGAACCACAGGCTGCATCCAGGGCTCACAGTAATGACCTGTCCCTCCATTCCAGCCAATCTGAGGGGAGACATGTAGTGCAAAGGGCATGGATTTTGGAGTTAGGCTTATCCTAACTCAAAGTGTGGAGGCCTGTTTTTTTTAAACTCTTAATTGCATTTCACTTATAGCCTGTGTGACTTTGAGGAAATCACTTAAGCTCTCTGATCCCCAATTTCCTTGTGAACAAAATGAGAGAGAGGCTGAGGAGCAATTGAGATGCTCTGCAGCGGTGCAATGTCTCTTCTATGTAGTAGTAGGTGCCCAAAACTGCTGACTACTTCCCCACCCCACTTCATTGTTGCTGGGGCTCCAGCACACAAAATGAGCCGGACCCATTGCAGCAGAATATATGTGTGTACTTGAAAATAATCCCCAAGGAAGGAAGCGGCCTGGTGAAATCTTGAAAATCTAAGAAGGCGGCATTAGAAAACTTGGACTTTAATCATCTTTGTGCCTTTTGAATAAAATAAGGATATTTGCTTATGATTTTTGAACTTTAGTTATTCTAAAATCCATTGCATTTTTACTAGCTTTTCTTTATTCCCCTAGAAATTCTGGGTGTTACATATCATTGGTTTTCCCTTTTTTCCCTAGAAATTCTGGTTGTTTTAATTAGGTCTCAAATATGTATGTATAATCTCCCCAGTACTGAGGATTAAACCAGAGGCCTAAAATATGCTAGGCAAGTACTCTGCCTCTGAGCTGTATCCCCAGCCCTAACTTTTTACTTTTATGCAGCTGCATATTAATTCCTTTGTGATTTGGTTTCAGTGGTTTCAAAAGACCTGCTTGTATAGGATAATGGTATTGTTGTGATACATTCCTAAGGGCGATATGCTGTTGTTTGATGGTGGGGTTCAAATGATTTAAATAAGAGGGCAGCTCTTGAGAGCAATATCACAAAGTTATGCTAAATGATTTATACCAGGTTCATTTATTGCATGTTACTTTTTTATCCTACAGTCAATATTTACTGAAAAACCTATCACCAGTGTTTTTAAAAAAATTGTATCTGCACTAGTTTCTAATATTTTTGCTGTTCCTGATTTTGAAAGCTCACAAAGTGGAGTAACTGCCCTTTGTAGAGGGAAAAGAGGTCTGAGTGTTGGGTCTGTGGGTCTCCTGCAATGAAAAGGGTGCCTTCAGTCCGGCTGCAGGAAAGCCGAGCCTGGTCAGTATAGCAGCGAGGAAGGAAGAGGAAGGTATTTGCCTCGGCCCCTCCCAAGTCACTTATTGATCTGGCAAACTTCCCAGGGTGGTCTCAAAACTGCTTGAGGTCAGGAAGGGGCTTTCTGACTTCTGGGACAGCATAATAGCCCTTTAGCCTTGAATTTTCTTATTTCACAAATTTTCATTATCATATAAAATTTGTAAATGAGAGACCAGCTTTTAAAGTGATTCATTGGTGTCTCTGGAGGAACTGTGATTAGATTCGAGTACTTAGTGGGAAGTGAGAAGACCCATCTGCAGATTGAGACAGGGCTCCTGTTGCACTGGGTCTCAGTGTGTCTCCCAGGCCTGGGCCTCCAGGTGGAGCTGCCTTGCAGAGGCGGGCGAAATAATGATTTCCTTTCTCGAGTCTCTTTTGCCTGGAAATACACTTAAGAATGTCTTCCTGATTCACTGAGTTATTGCTTTATATTTGGGTTCAGAAATTTTAACTCAGTTTCAGAATTGGAGACGGAGGTAGGAGAATCACAAGTTTGATCAGGTTTGGCAACTTAGCGAGACCCTTTTGCAAAACATTAAAAAATTAAAAATAAAAATAAATTGCATTGCTCCTTACCCCAAAAGCAGTACAATGTATATGGTAGGAAATTTGCAAAGCATAGGAGAGTTTCCAGAAGTAAATAAAAATAACTCCTCTTCAGATATGGTGGCACTTGCCTGTAATCCCAGCAGCTTGGAGGCTGAACCAAGAGGCTTACAAGTTGGAGACCAGCCTAGTAACTAAGTAAGACTCTGTCTCAAAATACAATTTAAAAAGATCTGGGAAAAAAAAATAAAAAATAAAAAGAGCTGGAATGTAGTTCTGTGGCAGAGTACTTACCTAGCATGCATGAGACTGGGGTTCAATCCTCAATACTGGGGAAAAAAATTAAAAATTAATTAAAAAAATACTCTTGATCTTGTTACCTTGAGATAATATTATTTTACATTTAACCATAGAAAAGCATTAAGTTCAGTTTTATTTTAACGCAGTAGAAGCAAAAGAAAGTATAATAAAGCATTACTAAAACTTGGATAACTGCTTTTTAAAAAAAAGATACTGGTTCCTAGAAGGATCTGGTAACGTTTAGAATATATATATGTATATATTTATATGTGCATGTATATATCATATATTTATGTGTATATTTATATATATTTATATATAAATATAGATAAGTGGATAGATATTCAAGAGATGGTGAGTTTTGTGGTATGTTTTTAAGTATTTGTTGTTTTTTTTGTAGGGTTAGCTACTTTGCAGGTAGCTAACCTTAGTCTACTGTGCATAAAAATGAAAAGGCAGCGCTGTGTGAACAGAGTCAGCTTGCTTGGCTTCCGGCAGATATCCTCTGGTGTCCTGAGGACTGTACTTTGTCCACATCTGATATTTATTGATGTTGAGCTTTGAGCTTAACTAGGGTCCGTGAGGAAGAAACATTTTTCTCAGTTTTTACAGTTTTAGTTAGAGGCTTCTGTATTTCAGATTATAGATTCCTCTGTGCTGGTTTCCCACCAGTCAGATCATACTTGCTGCTTTCTACCACGCATTTCTCACGATTTTCTGGTCCATTCCCAGCACCCTTTTTACTAACGTGGATTAATTTTCTTTCAGTCACTTTGGGTTAAAAGGAGAGGGGAGTGTTGTGTGTGCCACCTGTTCTCTCAAACTGGAAACCTTACATGAAGTTTTTGTCTTGTTCATGCCTGCACCTCACATGGCTCATCACACTTACTGAAATAATTTCTAAAATGGTTTTAGATATATCTCCATTCATACAATTTTTCAAAATAGCATAATCCTCCCTTTTGCGAGGCCTTGTGTTATACAAGTGGTTATAATTATAGGAAGAATTATTTACTATAACTATGTGGGTAAAATATCCTTCACTCATATAGATATTTGTGATTATATTTCAAAATTGGCACCAGCTCCTGGAATGTTGCTTTGTCTTATTTCTCCATCAGTTAAAGATGGAAGAATGACACCTATAATCCTAGCTACTCAAGAGGCTGAGAAAGGAGGATCACAAGTTCAATGCAAGCCTGGACAACTTAGCGAGATTCTATCTCAAAATTAAAAGAGGGGAGGAGACTGTGGGTATAGCTTATTGTTCCTTGGATTCAGTCTCCATTGTTGGAGAAAAAGAGTAAAGAAGAAGGTTAGAAATACATTTCTCTTCTGTAGTAGTTGGACAAGATTTTAAAATCAGATCTCTAGTGGTTAAAACAAAACAAAACAAATCTCTCTCATCCTCTGACTCTTTTGCCTAGATATGATTTATAAAACTGAAGTGTTGCTAATCTTTAAACAATACCTGAGGGGATATGATTTTCCAACACTCTTAATACATTTGACAATAGAACCTCACAAAACACATACACTTAAGTGTTTTGTGCCCTTTCTTGCAAAGGACTGTCAGCAACATGGATAATTTAGATAGCATGGTCCAAAGAAAGAAAAAGAAGTTTCTTAATTAAAAAAAGTTGCTGTTGGAAATATTGCCTTCCTCTAAGGAAGGATGTAGACTCCATGTATGTTTGCTTTTCATAAATTTCATACATGCTAACTAAAGGAGGGAAAAGTGGAATTATTATCAGTGCCTTTCCATTTTGAAAACCAGGTGTGTTCACTTTTTGTTACTCTGAAAAAATACCTGAGGGGATCAACTCAAGAGGAGGAAAGGTTTATTTTGGCTCATGGTCTTGGAGGTTTCAGTCCATGGTTACTTGATTGTTGCTTTGGGCCTGTGGCAGCGCAGTCCATTGTGGAGGAGCACACCGTAGAGGAGGCCTGATCATGGCAGCTAGAAAGCAAAGATGTGGAGGAGTCCTGTATGCCTCTCAAGGGCACCCCACTCTTGCCGTGACCTAACTTCCTCCCCCCAGGCCTTGCCTCTTAGGTTCCTCCACCTCCCAATAATGCCACAGCCTGGAACCCAAGCCTTTTACACATGGGCTTTGGGGAACACTCAGGATCCAAGATATGGCATAAAGTTTATATCCTAAAATGTAATTTCTTTGCTTTGATGGAAAATTGACTATATCTACTCTGTGACAGGGATTTTTTAAATAATCAAAGATATCCTTCCTTCAGTTTGACTGGGCTCATTCTGTGTTTTGACTCCCTTGTTACACCTCATGTTCCCAGGTGAAATCCCTTCTATTTTGCATTTATTGTCCAAGAAACATTGTAGATCCTTCTAATAAAGGTGATGCCCCACTGTGTCAAAACTCCAAAGTTAGATACCAAGTAATTCTGGCAGATTATGTTATAGAATGCAGACATATACCTGTCCCTTTCTTCTAAGCAGTATTTTCATTCTAGTAGTTTAATTGTACACACTGTGGACCAAGTATTTTGCATACTGCATCACATTTCATTTTACAGAATTCTGAGACTGATATTATCCATACTAATTAACAGTTGCTGGTGGGAGGTGGAGGCATAGTTTTAATCCAGGTCTAACTGTAAGTTCTGTGCCTGAACTGCAGACTCCACTGCCTCCACACTGAGTACTTCAGATGTTCCCTGTGAATTGACTTGAATTACTCCTGTATATATTTTTAATGATGCCTTATTTTTTGGCACTTGGAGTTCTTTGAAGAGATTGTGCAACTAGATGTTTTTCTCTGGTTCCATGTGAGAAATCATTTCCCAAAGCAGAGTGTGTTTTGTTAAATCACACCTACCTGTATCCCAGGGGAACAGTTTAAATCAGAGATGGTGATCCTTTTAGAGACCAAACCTTAACCCAATTTATTTATCCCATTTATTTATCACAAAATGCCAACATGCAATTAAACCTAACTACTGAGGTTTTCGTTTAGAAAAAACAACCGTTACCTAATGCTTGGCTGATGGAGTGACTTGGCTCATGTGCCGACAGAGAGGGCTCTGTGTGCCCTCTGCAGCACGCGTGCCATAGGTTCGCCACAACTGGTTTAGGTGGCCCTTTCTCTGGTGTAAAATGCAAAGCAGGCCCGATCAAGAGTCTGTGCTAGAGGCAATCCACCTGCCACTGTGCCCTGACCTCCCAACTTCCTTGGTTGAAAACAGACCATTATTCTCTGTGCTAAGCTTTTATAAGGAGCACTTGGTTATAATAATGCCACTATGCTGAGTGTCTTTTTTTGTTGTTGTTGTTGTTCTGCTTTTTTCTCAAATTCTCTACAGGGAAGCTGAGCTGTGGTTCTCCTGGGGGCCATCTGAGCGGACTCATTGTAGAAGACGATGTGGGTCTCCTCGCTGCAGCTCTGCGGATTCAGGTTTGCCTGGCACAGCTTTGACAATTTTGCATTGGGAGGTCTGATTAATTGCTGGTAACATTATGCGAATGTTTTCTCTTTACCATGTACAGTACTAAGCACTTCACATACCTAGTGTCAAGCCCATTTGATGAATGAGGAAGGAGACATAAAAACTAGTTACTTGCCTGTGTGGTTGCATGGCATCTCTGGGAGAGGGGCCCAAATCAGGATCTGTATTTTAATTATCTATTGCTGTGTAATACATTAACCCCAAATATAGCAACTTAAAGCAATGAGCATGTAGTATAGGTATCTCATTGTTGGTATAGGTCAGAAATTCAGGAGCAGGTTAGCTGGGTGGTTCTGGCTCAGGATCTCTTTTGTGGTTGAAATCAAGATGATGGCTGCGACTGCAGTCATCCAAAGACTTGCCTGGGGCTGGGATGGCACACTCATTTGGCTATTGGCGTGCGATACTTAATTCCTGGATGCCCTGGTTCCTTATCACGTGGACTTCGCCGTAAGGCTGCTCACAATGTGACAGCTAACTTACCAGAAGGGGTGGTCCAAGGCAGAGAGCAACAGAGGAGGCTACAGTGTGTTTTATGGTCTAGTCTCTGAAGTCAGACCCTGCCACCACCTTTTTTCTTGTCTGTTAAAAGCAAGGCAACAAGTCTAGTTCACATTCAAAGGAAAGAAAACTGTGTTTACCTCCAAAAGACAGGATATTAAAAAAACTAGTCGACACCTTTGTGAAACACCACCATCTATGTGACCGAAAGCCCAGGTCCCCTGCTCATCACTATGTCTCTTGAGAGTGCTAATGGTGCTGTAGCCTACAGTGGTGGTTCCTCTGGCAGTGACAAAATGAGCAGCAGAGAAGCTGGAAGCTCTAGTTGATTCCACAGCAGAATTAAACAGAACCAGGTTTCAGTTCATATTTTTCTTACATTCAAGGTGACACACAAGATTTTATGTTTCTGTAAGGATTATAAGTTACATTTCAAATAAAGCCAAATTTTATTTCCATTTATTTCAATTTCTTTATAATTTATTATATATATTTATGCATGTGTATCACCACTTGGAAGTTCCATTTGCTTTCTCATTTCTCTGAACAGTAGAAGGACGGTATTTGAAATGGTGTTGTACCTTTTGAAAACTGAGCATCCCAGCGGATCATGAGTGCAGTCTCTTGTTTTCCTCGTTTTTCTTTTCCAGTTGAGATGAATAACTGTATCTGTATACTTGATGCCTTGGTGAACACTTTAGCTGTTTCAATGGTGCTTATCTCACATTTTTCTTTTCAAACAGAACTCACAAGCCTAATTACATGTGAATAAAATGATTGCTAATATTCTCTTAGTTTGTTGCATGCCCCTTGACCCTTTTTAGACTGTAGCACCCGTGAGCTGTGTCCCTGCAGGTTAAGTGCACACCCTGCTGCTTTCGCCTCTGTAACACCCACTTTCCTCATTCCCTCTTGAAGAACATGGTCAGCAGCGGACGGAGGTGGCTTCGAGAACAGCAGCACAGGAGGTGGCGACTTCACTGCCTGAAACTGCAGCCCCTGTCCCCCGTGCCGAGGTAACCCTGGCGTTCCGCAGTGCCTGTGTCAGCTGCCCCGAGTGCCGCAGGGTCCCGTTAGTCCCTGGGCGAGGGTATAACTCGAGGTGTTTTGGTTTTGGAAGGAGATAAATGCTCTCTAATCATCGATTTGCCACACAATTTTCTCTGTCCTAATTCCTTCAGAACTAAATAATGATGAGCACATTTCGATATTCTGTCAGTTCTAAGAATGCATATTGTGTTATTTCGTTTTATCTCAATGACATGTCCTATATTAAATGGCAGTATGTTTTCGTCTTAGTGGTCCAGAAGACAGTGGTATTAGACTTGACAGAATGTTGGGAGTACACTGTGGTTTTTGTGGCTCCTGACACCAGCACCCAGACCAACTTGGTCCTGAGGGCCGAGCAGGTCTCTGCCCTGAGAGTGAAGGGTTAGCTAATGCAGATGTCGCCGCACCTGGGAACTTGCAAAATGTTAGCTTTCTTCCGAACCCTCTGAGAGGGTGCTCTCTGAGAACCCAGATGGCCAGTTTCTCCACAGTGGCGTTTAATGAGGTACAAGATACATATTCTTTGTATAAATTTAGAACTACAAACTGCAAGACATAATCGCCACGTGTGATTTAGACTACTTAGATAGATGCGGTATCTGAGCCAGAGATGTGTACTTTCCAGCCTCCTGCTGGGTCATCTCTGTCTGCCCCACCACAGAAAACTGACCCAGGCACCTGACCAGGTGTGCATAATGCCACAGCATACCCAAGTAATCCTGTCCAGCACGGGCGGGACGCCAAGAGTCTAGTAGATAACCTTTCCAGGAATTGACTGATTTGCCTCCCGGTGACCAATTCTTTCTTAGAATTGACATCTAATCCCTTGGGCAGTCAGCCGTCCACTCTGGTTCGATCATGCCCACCAGGCTGGCGGAGTTTGGGCTGTTTTCTCCCCTGCAATAGACTAAACATCTTAGTCTTGCTCTGCTGTGTGCTCATTAATACATAAATTCCAATGAGGAATGTTATTCTTTGTAATATTATCCGTGTATTTGTACAATTTGTTTCATAAAATGTTTAATTTTTTGAAGTTATGTTATTGGACCTTTGTTTTTACCAGTAAATCAATAAATTGTACTTAGAGCTAAAAAGAAAAAAAAAGAATTAAGATAGATTGCACCAACTCGTACACCAAAGACTTAGAATTCTTGGGGAGAAGTGTTTTAATTGTTTAAACAGATTTGATTTCTGGAGCCTCTAGGGGGAGAGAGACCGGCTGAGTAGTTCATGAATCACTCGGAAAATCAAAATGATGTCACTGTGACTCTTTAGCTGGCAAACAGAAAACCTTAGAGACTTTCCAAGATTTGGCTCTTGAATAAAATGTATAACCAGGAAGGCAAAGTGAAGTAAGATTCTAGCAAGTAAAAGCAAGTGAGCAGAAGACTGGTAGAGACTGCCGGGTGGCCTGGAGAGGGGAGTACCTAATGGGGAGCCCAAGCTCAGCCTACACAGAGCCTGGGGGTGTCTGCTTTCTTCTCGCCTCTCCCTTTCGGGCAGGTGAGACAGAGATGTTGTGTCTTCTTCACCAAGATCAGATCCCTACTGTCTCATGGAGGAGAATGTAGGGTTGTGTTTGGGCTCAGTGGGTCCACAGCAGTGGGAACAGGAAAATACCAGAGCAGAGGGCCTGCCTGCCACAGAGAAGGTGGGTGTCCCCTGCCCACTGAGAGACCCCCCCGGGCTACCTGCAGGTCCTCCAGGAGAGCCAGGGAATGGCTGTCCCCTCTGGTGCGACCCTTAGAACAGTTCCTGGGTCCTAGTTCCCTTGCACTCAAGGCTCCTGGTCAGCCTTTCTGCAGAGCATAATTGTGCCTCCCCTATCTTGGTCATGGTCGCCTTGCAATGAAATTGAAGAGTTAAATTAGATGCCCAACCACATTCTGGAGTTCCTAAAGATTCCTCAGTCTAAAGCTGAGCTTCAGGCACTGCATCCTTGTACCAACAGTTATGTAATGAATAAAATGTTTTGAAATGTGGTCTTGGATTGGAAATAGGGAAGAGAAAGGGAAAGAATGGCTAGAGATAAAACTGAATGGCATTTCTACGTTTTTGAGTAGCCAAGAGATACACAGCTAGCCCACTCGGAGAGTGTTGTGCAGTAGCCCTTCTCTTCATGGGTTTCACCTCCAGCACCTGCTCTGTAATGGATTCCCCTTGCGAGAGGCCTTCGTATGCACTGTTACATGCAGTTGTCCTCTCCCTGTGGCACAGGGCCTGTCCTTGGGCCTGGACACAACTCTAGGATCCCGGTGAGTTTTTTTGGAGTCACATCTAAAAACATGTATCACTTTCTCATGGCATGTTGATAGTTAGCAGTTGTATTTAATACCGCCCTGGAGGGAGACATTACCACAAAGCAACCACATCCACTTATTCATTGGTGTAACGCATGGCTGTTTTTCATGCTAGCACGGCCACCTAAGCTGAGGAGACTTTGCCTCTTTTTTGTGTTTCTTTCTTCCCAGTGATATAGAGATTTCAAGAGCACAGACTCCAAAAGCTGTGGACGTCCTTGCCAAAGAGATAGGATTGCTTGCAGATGAAATTGAAATCTATGGCAAAAGCAAAGCCAAAGTACGTTTGTCGCTGCTGGAAAGGTTAAAGGATCAAGCAGATGGAAAATACGTCTTAGTTGCTGGGTAAGACTACATTCATAAAAAATCTCCTGGACTGAGGAGACATGTTTGTAAAACTGCCTTCCATGTTTATCTCTGCCCTCAAACCCCTCTAATACACCCTATTGTCAAATTTGACATTCTTTTGTCCATTTTGCTTGGCATTCCTTCATTTGGCATGAGGTAAGTTTCCTGCTTTTTCCAGAACAGAGCAAATTAGTTTTCTCCATGAAACACAGAATGTAACAAGTTTCTAATGCAGTTCTTTATTTTCTGTTTCTCATTGTGTTGTGATAACCATTGAAAACCCTCTGGGCTTTTCAGTGATAAAAATCAAAATAATTAAAAGTACATTACTTTAAACTGAGCAAGGGTTTTTTGTTGTTATTGTTTGTTTTTGTGTTCTACTTAGAGATAGTATTTTAATGAAGAATATCCAGATAATTCTGAAATTTACATCATCTTATTAATACCTTCAATATTTCCTTTTTTATATTTATATTACAAAAACCTGTATTTTCTCTTCTTGCCTTTCAAAACTAATGAAGAGCTCTTTTTATTTTCTGTTAGTTACCTTATGAAAGACAAATACATAGATTTTATGAAAAGGAATGTTTGCTTTTTTCTTTCTGCTTTAAAAAAAAATGCATTCACTAGCTGAAAAGATGATAGAAAACAAGAGATTTGAACTATTTATTCAATGTGACCCGAGGGAACATCAAGAAACCATATAAATTCTTTTGTTGTCTTGAAATGTCGTGCACTGACTCTTGCCTGTGATAGATGGGCCAAGGCTGGAGGCACAGAAACCCATTTGTCAGGCAGAGACATTTCTTGTAACTGGACTGGACTCACAGTTCACTTTGTTTTTACATAATTATCAATGTCAGTGCTTTTTTTTTTTTCCTTTTTTTCTGGTTATAAAAATAATGTCATCTCATTGTAGAAATATTCCAAAAGTACAGAAAATAAGAAAGTAAAACATCACAAGTTTTATCACCCAGAGACAATAACTATCCAAGTCAGGGACCACTGTGACCCCAAGAGACTCTTAAAGTGAACGGTACCACTCGGACTGTTTTGCCGACAGCTTTGTGTCACCTCTGCGTGACAGGTGGAGGACATTACTGGTCTCATAACTGCATAACAAATGTGCCAGTGCTCACATCGGAGAGTCTTCCATGCGTAGGGGTAGTAAAATGCCTGGGCTGGGCAGAATCGCTTCCGCACACCTTCCCAGCACCGCCCGTCCACTGAGGAGTGCTGCCGTGACTCACAACCGATAGCACAGCATGTCTGTTAGCCTTCAGGAGTACCGAGGCACAAAGATGACTTGAAAATATGATAGGATTGTCATACTAATTCTCTGCTGATGGACATTTAAATTGTTTCCAATTTTTGGCCCTGATAAGCAGTTCTAAAATTAATGACCTTGGGCACTCATGTCTGTGTATTTGTCCAACTGCCTCCCTAGCAAAAATCCCTAGATGTGAAGCCAGTACAGTGGTCCCTGTCTTTGCCAGGGATTGGCTCCACCAAGATGGTGCTGATGTTCAAGTCTATACGGTTATAGTATAGTGTTTGCATACAAACTACGTACATCCTTTTGTATGCTGTAATCGCCCCAAGGTAACTTTTAATACCTAATACAGTGTGAGCCCTGTACAAACACTTGTTACACTGTATTGTTTAGGGAATAATGACCAAAAAACATCTGTACATGTGCAATAGAGATATAATTTTTTCCAAATTATTTTCCAAATAATTTCTTGCAGCACCCTTAAACCAGTTGCCTCCGGCTTAAGTCTTCATCAGGCTTCCAACTCAGTGCACTGGGGCTCCCAACCTGGGACCCTAACCCAAATGTTCCCATAACTGAGCTGCCAAGGGACCCCATGACTGCCCCAACCTGCAGGCACCCTCTGGGCCTCGTCCTTGAAAAAGAAACCAGCTACCCAGTAGGAAGGACATGGTCGTGCTTGACTCCTCGGTCTCTGACTTTGGATCACTTGTCTAGGCAGGATCGCAATGGAAGTATGCTTAATGCAGGTTTCTTTGCAATGAATGAATATACTCTTGGACACTGAGATCTTTAAAACCATCTTATATGTAGATTTGCCTCCCATTTTCCCAGTTTTAAGAGATCTCAGTAGATAGGTGTGCTGTTGCCTCAGAGGATTTGGGGCAGAGGGTGTGGCTCAGTGGTAGAGTGCTTTCCTGCCCTGTGTGAACCCCTGAGTTCAATCCTCAACACTCAAAAACATTTTTTGTTTTGTTTTGTTTAAGATCAGGATTTAAGGAATCTCAGGAAGGTATGTTCTCTGATTGAAAAGGAAAGACTCCTACAGCAGTTGTTGTTGTTGATTTTTATAAGTGACTGATGATTTACTCTATTTGAAGCTTGCTGTGTTGGAAATAAAAACATGAATCTACACATGGCCCTGCCCTGAGCTGGGAACACAGAATTGATGCTCCCAAAACAAAAGCTATAATGTTGTTATCAAGGTCCCAACTTGGAGTAAAACTGTCGCGGCCTGGGCTCCAGCCACATGCTAGGGTGCTAGCTAACGTGGTTGACTGGGACTACTCTGGCTGTCAGTCCAGACCCAGTCCAACACTGCTCCCTGCTGCCCTTCGGCTAACATGAATATGGGTGACTGAGCTAAAGCCAGAATGCCATGCTATAAACAGAAATGAAAATTAAACACACCAAAGACCAATAGTTCTTTTTCTGAAGTTGTGTCCTAAGTTTCCGTCTTTAATAGAGACCTTTGGAAGAACAAAGTCTAAATGGTCTTCCTTGAGGAATATGGCTGGGCGAGGTCACAAATACCAATAATCCCAGGTATCCTGAAGACTGTGCAGGAAGATTGTGAGTCAGAGGCCAGCATGGGCAACTCAGCAATACCTGTCTTGAGTTTTTCAAATTCTAAAAAGGAGCTGGAGACATAGCTGGTGGTAGAGTACTTGCCTTACATGCGGGAAGTCCTGCATTCAGTCTCCTATGTGCATCCCTAACAGAGCAAGATTTCTAGAAAATAAACACTGTGTTCTATAGGGGGAGAGTAAACAGGCTCCCCCCAACACAGCAGATAATGTGTTTATAACCTAAAATGGAAAGTAAATTTGACATAAAAATCACCTCGCTATTTTTAGTCAGGTCAGAAAGTTAGGGGAAAATGAGAGTATCAACAATTTCATGCCCTTTTGCATCTTCTTCAGAAGTATAAATAATGATCTCTCTATTGAATGGAGAATTTTCCTTTTTTTGACTTTTTTTTAAATGTTGAAAATAATATTGATTTCTGGCACAAAGAAAACTAAAAAGGTGAAAACCAAATCTCTGATTACTCAAAAGTAAATTTTCTTAAAATTTTCTTCCAGAATTTTATCTCCATCTATCCTTTGTACACCTTAAGATCATGCTGTAAATATCACTTGTGTCCTGGTTTTTCTCCGAACTCTGTAGCATAAATCTTTTCCCATGCTTTAGGAATTTAGATACCTAAGAAATTTTTCAGTAAACCTGAATCACAATACATTTGTGATTATACATCGGATTTCTGTATAAATGTGATTTAAATATATCAACAGTGGGATTAAAATATAAAATAATGGGATTTTTTAGAAAAAAACTTTTATTATTAATATCTCAAATGCAGAACAGATTAATTCTTTTAAAATGGCCCTTATTCCAACTTTAGGCTTTCTTATTCAGTCAGAATCATCTGTATTTCATCAGCTACACATCGCATGGTATTTACACCTACACATCACTTTATTTGCTTTGCCTGACAAAATGAAAAGTATTGGGAATTGTTCAGGGAAATATGCCAAAAGAATCTTTGGGGCTCTTGAGTTTTACATATTTTCCCAGTTACACTAATGAAAAGGAATTTTGTTTGAGAGCTTGACTCGGAGTGCAGCTGCAGGGTATTTGAATGTGCACTCCGTCTCTGTTGGGCCTTCGCTAATTTCCATGTGGAAGGTTCTAGAATTTCTCCACATTGCTTGGACAGAGCAATTGAAAAAGAAGCCTAAACCTGGTCTGTAACTAGACTGAATTTCATGTTAAAAAAAAATTAAGATCATTCCTGTCACTTCATTTTTTTTTTCCTGCAGAGTGCCGAATACCTGATCTTTAAAAAATGTTTCACCCCATTATTTTGGTGGAACATTAAAATAACCATTACTACCCTAGGTAACTATTTAAATATGTGTTTTTATTTGTACAACTTGTAGAATAGAACAAAGGTATTTAGAAGAAACCATTACTGACAGGGCCTTTGAACTATTTACCTTGCTCAAATGTAATGAGAAACACAACCAAATGGAATATTGGGTTTATTGTTAGATAATAAAAGGCTTTTAAAAACCTTCCAAATCATAAAGATGCCTGGGGTGAATGATACATATGCACGCGCTGTTTGAGCATATAGTTTTGGAGTTCATGATTAGGCCATGGCTAATATCAATAACACTGTTCAGCAAGACAACTTCAGAATTTTACCACTTGCCTCTGTACAAGCAATCCTTCTGACCTTTGAGTAAATGATAAAGTTCTTTCAGATTGTGTCCACGTTGACACAGGGCACTTTGATGTCACAGAACATTTGCACTGTAGTTGACAGTAAATGTTTATCTAGGAAAAGGTGCCACTACATCATCCACTGTTTCTTTGTGTCCTGGACAGACGACAGGAGCGTAAGGAGAGTGGGCATTGTCCTTCACCTGAGCAAGCTTGTGGCCGGTAGATGACAGAGATGTGGCAGAACCTTTCTTATGGTGCCCTCTGAAAAGTCATATAACGATCATGTAATAAATGCAGTGGAGTGGGTATCTGAGAGCCCGTACACATGCTTAGATGGCGAGGAGGTTAATAAGCAAAAATCACAAATCTCTCCCCATAAACTAAGCTTTTTTTTTTTTTTAAATTAAACTTTTGTAGAAATGGGAAGAGGAATAGAATTTAGTGTGGTACTTGTTGTTTTTGAAATCAACTTGATAGTTTAGAATCTGAGTTAAGGATACTGGGGGAAGAATTAAACTGAGTTTCAATACCAAATGCAGTGATGAGATGAAATAAATTTTTTTATTGTAGCTCTCCTTTTATTGCTCCCAATAAATACTTCCTACTTTCTGATTTTCCTGAATTGTATTCGTTGGCAGCAAGCTGAGCTGTCCTGTGTTTCTAATTAAGAACTGGCTGGCTTGCTGAAGTGCTGCGAGGCCATCGCAGGGCGTGGCCGCCGAGCTAGCCTGTCCTGGGGAATGAAAAGTAACCATGTTCCTTTGTAAACAATACATGCTTACTAGGGTCCTGAAACTACACTGTGTGTGGTACTTCCTGTATCTTTTTTTGTGAGATTGTGAAGTTTGTGGGCTTTTAACTGCTTTTGTTCGTGCATCATCTAGAAAAATAGAAAGCAGACTCCAGGTGTAAACACCTTGGTGTGACTTTGCATCATCTGGCTGACCCTCGTGCTGTTCAGACAGATGCAGAGGCAGCTGTAGGATTTGGGAGTGAGAGGTTCGTTTTGCCACGCAGCGTTCAAGATGGCCACCACCCACCCCGCCGGCAGTGACCACCGATGACCCTGGCACTGTGTGCACCCTCCTTGGGCCCTCCTTTGGCCTCACCCTGCTTCAGACCTCAGTGGCCTGTGATTCCCGCCATCTCTAAGCCATCTCTCAGTCCTCTCTTCGTTGGCCTCCTACTGAGCTGGCCCTGCCACCCCTGCCTCCTCTGTTCTCTTTATACTGCTCCACTCAGCTCCCTTTTGGTCTCTTCTGACTGCTTGCATCTGTAATCCCAGCCACTCAGGAGGTTGAGGCAGGAGGATCCAAAGTTCAAGTCCAGCCTGAGCAATTCAGCAAGACCTTGTCTCAAAAAGAGCTAGGGATATAACTCACTGAAGGCCCCTGAGTTCAAGTGAGTGCACAAAAAAAAAAAGCAAATGTACTTAACTATTCTGACCTTACTCCTTACCTTAGTCTGTTCATTCCCTACAGGTTCTCACACATTCCGAATTGCTAACTGTAGTTACTATTTCTGTGTGTAGAAATAACCTAGTGAAGTCAGGGAATTGAGTGACTTGCCCGCGTCCTGCTTACTAGTTGCATGACTTGGAGCAAGTTGCTCAAACTCTGTGCCCCAGTTTCCTCATCTGCTAAATGAGGACACAAATAATTAACCCAAATAAATACAAAGCACTGTGCCTTAACTCTCACTGCCCCTAAGCTACTCTCAATTTTATCTGGCTAGCATTCATTCATTCCACAGGTCTCTGCTTAGATGTTACTGCCTGTGGGAAACCTTATCTGCTGTTCAAAATCTAGTTAGAGCCCATTTTCATGTGCTCTACAATCTAATTGCCCAGTATATTTCTGCATCTTGGTGTTTATCACATTGCTGAGTCACCCATATCTTCCATTAGCCAGAAGCCCTGGGAGGACAGATGGAGTCTGACTTGATCATTGTGACCCAGGGTCTAGCAGAGTGCCTGACTCATGGAAGAACTTAGTAAGCATTTGCTACATGAATGATTGATGGTGCTGGAGAGGAAGGTCTGACAGAGCTGAGGACAATGACAATCTCAGGGCATTACTTCCTCTGCGTTCACATCTCTAGGTTTTGGAGGTCAGAAAACTCCATTGTCAGATTTAGCATGGTTGCGTAACCTAGATATCCTCACTTGTATGATGTAACTCATAGGAAACCAATTTATAAACCCAAATGACAGTATTTTCAAATTTTTAGTGATTTTTACAGTATGCTAAAGAACCATTTTATGGGGCCTTACTTGAGAATGCAGTAAGTTCCTTTCCTATCACTTACTACGCTGATGATGTTATGAACATGTGAAGGTCTTTATGGGGTGTCATCAAAGCAAGCTCCTCCAGAGCAGGGATTTCCTCCTTAATGTGGATATGTGAAAGGCTGTTGTATGGAAAGGGTTTAGGCTTAGGGTGCAGGACTCCGAGAGCCAGAAAGTGACAGGAGCACAGATTCTCTCTCTCAGAACAAACTGTAAAACCCGACTCCCTCCGGAGGTTATAGGCTTCCGTCATCGTCTGTGTTCAGTGTAATGGGGGCGAGTCCTGGGCAGAGACTTCTGGAAGGAAACAGATGAGTAGAGACCTCAGGGTTTCTTCTGATCCTGAGAATCTGACCCATGTTGCTCACTCAGGGACCCTTGAGCTAGGTCCTTTGCCCACTCTGTGCCCCCAGTAAATTTCTCTGGAAGGAGGACTGCCAAGATACCCACCAGCAAGAGATGACATCAGCTCAGATATTGAAATCTCATTGATGAATGTTCCATGTCATTTTTTGAAATAGTGTTTCTAGCACCAGTGCCCACTAATTTTCCTTTTTTTTTTTTTTGTGGTGCCGGGGATCGAACTCAGGCCCTTGTGCTTGCAAGGCAAGCACTCTAATCACTGAGCTAAATCCCCAGCCCCTAATTTTCCTTTTTGATCTCTTGGTCTTGTTCCTTTTTTGTGTCTCTGTCTTGACTTTAGTTAGCTTAAGCATGGCCTGAGAGATAGCAGTTCAAGAAACTGCATTATTGAGTGATTTTGGAAGTGGCTTTTTCTCTACCGACATCCGGACTTGGTTCTCATATGTTAGGCTGGTTTTGTGTAGCTTATCTCGGAAATACGATTAAATTCACTTCTCTCCTCCCGCACAAATCAGGATCACACCCACCCCTCTCGGAGAAGGGAAGAGTACGGTCACTATCGGCCTGGTGCAAGCGTTGACCGCCCACCTGAATGTAAACTCCTTCGCCTGCCTGAGGCAGCCTTCGCAAGGGCCAACTTTTGGAGTGAAAGGTACTTCGTTTAACCATTAATCTGTTTTTTCAGAGCAAAACTAGAGGGGAAAAGGTTTTAAGAGAATGCCATATGCAATTAAAACTCTTCAGAAGAACAGGTACATTTCATCCCTGCACGTGAGTACACGCACACACAAACACGCATACCCTACATACTCAGTACGTGGTGGTCACCCCAACTTGGTCCTCCAGGCACAAAGATAGGCAGAGCAGCTGCAGGCTGGTCTTTAGTGGAGCCCCCAGGAAACCCATTCTCTTGACTCAGTTGCTCAGGCCTGCCTGAAGTAGAGTGTTCTGTCTCATCCGTGCCCCCTCTGCCAAGCGATTTTGAAACCCCACCAGTCATGTGGGCGTTTTGTCATTCCCGCCATGGTGAAAGGTCTGTCCTCTAAACCCTGAGAGAGCCCGGAGGTCAGCCCCGGGCGTTCACCCAGGGGAGTTGCTTCGTGGGGCCTAAGGCACTTTGGAGATGACTTGGCTATGCACAGAGCTGGGAAAAAATTCCCCTTTAGCTGTGAGTGGGCTGATGTCTGGCACCTTCCCATTCATTTCTCCCTCTTCATTGATTCATCATGAAATTACTCCTGGGCTCACTGACACTAGCACTCATTGCTGCGATTACTGTGTGTTCTTGGCAATTTGTATTTTTTAACCATATTATATTTATATTACTGTTGTGAATATTAGTAACTCCTAACTCATAAAGTACTCATAACTCATAGAAGGTCATACATTGTCTTGTTGCATGGACATTAGGCTTGGCATGAGAAGACTCAGGTTGTCGTGAGGCTCATTGATGGCACAGAAAGAACCTGGCAAACTATGAAATGATGTGGACCTGGCAGAGGCGGGGGGTCTGTTTCATGTAATTACTAATGTTTCGAGGGAGAAGCAGCATGATAAATCTTCCTGCTATTAGCTAAAATAAATTGGCCAAAGTTCATAATGTATGGATCTAGGGTGTTCATGGGTGGGTTTTTTAAATAAACAAAGTTTTTTGATACTTCAGTGTATATATGATTTAGATAGAGCATAGCCACATAGATCCATTAGTAATAAAATGATCTCATATCCTGGGATCCATTTGGCAGTAATGACATTTGCTATATTATTTTTATCTCTGTGTTCTAAATAAAGAAATGGAAATCCTTAAACTGCATAGGTGGGTTACAGCGTGAGCTCTGGTTTGTTTTGCTTCTGTTCTGCTCTGACAGAGCAGCTGATGTTTCTCCGGCCTGTTATTTTACCTCCCTCTTGGGTTTGGAGAGCTGGGTCCCGAGGGCTCTGTCTGTCCTGTGTAGTTGGACTTGATGACTCACTCTAAATGCCACTTACTCTGTTGTTTAGGAGGCGCTGCAGGTGGCGGATACGCCCAGGTCATCCCCATGGAAGAGGTAAGGTCATGAGGCACAAGCATGGATCACTGTACTTCCTCCCGACACCTTTGTCTCTGCACCCAGAAAGACAGCCCACAGTCCCGAAGCCCCAGTGGGACTTCTTCCAGTTGCTCAAAAATCCAAAAACATCTGCATAACTCATGCAGTGGCAGAACTTGATGACTTTTGTATAGATGTTGTATATGCCACTCGGCGTGAATGTTCATAGGTTTTACTGAATATTCATATGTTTTTCTATCTTTGTATGCTGTATATGAATCTTATATAGGTGCTGGTGAAGCCACTGGCCAGTGTTTTATAAATAAATTATATGTATATCATATTACCTTTCTAAATTCTAAAAAATTCTGCATCCCAAAATGCTTGTGGATTCGAGGGCTCCAGAAGAGACAAGAGAATGTTGATGGTCTCTCAGCCAATCATCTGGTATCGTCCCAAATTTAGGAAGACTTGGATATTTCATGTCTATCTCTTAAGACTCTAAATGAAGGCTGGTAGTGTAACCGTGTAGTAGGGTACTTGCTTACCTAGCATGCCTGAGACCCTGGGTTCCATTGCTAGCAGA